>PVHX01000026.1:439967-504963 GCA_004024805.1 Geosciurus inauris
CTTTCTTTGATGTGTCTCTGTCTGGTTTTGGAATCAGGGTGATACTTGCCTCATAGAATGAGTTTGGAAGGGTTCCCTCCTTTTCTATTTCATGAAATAGTTTGAGGAGAATTGGTATTAGTTCTTCTTTGAAGGTCTTGTAGAACTCAGCTGAGAATCCATCTGGACCTGGGCTTTTCTTGGTTGGAAGGCTCTTGATAGCATCGTCTATTTCCTTGCTTGAAATTGATCTGTTTAAGTTGTGTATGTCCTCTTGGTTCACTTTGGGTAGGTCATATGTCTCCAGAAATTTGTCGGTGTCTTCAGGGTTTTCTATTTTACTGGAGTATAAATTTTCAAAATAGTTTCTAATTATCCTCTGTATTTCAGTAGTGTCTGTCATGATATTTCCTTTTTCATCACGAATTTTAGTAATTTGGGTTTTCTCCCTTCTCCTTTTCATTAGGGTGGCTAAGGGTTTGTCAATATTGTTTATTTTTTCAAAGAACCAGCTTTTTGTTTTCTCAGTTTTTTGAATTGTTTCTTTTGTTTTAATTTCATTGATTTCAGCCCTAATTTTGATTATTTCCTGTCTTCTATTTCTTTTGGTGTTAATTAGTTCTTCCTTTTCTAAGGCTTTGAGATGAAGAGTCAATTCATTTATTTGTTGACTTTTACTTCTTCTAATTAATGAGTTTAGTGCTATGAACTTTCCTCTTAGCACTGCTTTCGTGGCATCCCAGAGATTTTGATATGTTGTATCAGAGTTTTCATTTGCCTCTAAGAATTTTTTTATCTCTTCCTTGGTGTCTTCTGTTATCCATGCATCATTCAATAGCATATTATTTAGTTTCCAGGTGATGGAGTAGTTTCTGTTTTTTAATCTGTCATTAATTTTAATTTTATTTCATTGTGGTCAGATAAGATGCAGGGTAGAATCTCTATTTTTTTGTATTTTCTAAGACTGGCTTTGTGACATAACATATGATCTATTTTGGAAAAGGATCTATGTGCAGCTGAGAAAAAAGTGTATTCACTCATTGATGAATGGAACACTATATATGTCTGTTAAGTCTAAATTATTGATAGTTTCATTGAGATCTATGGTTTCTTTATTAAATTTTTGTTTGGAAGATCTATCCAATGGTGAGAGAGCTGTGTTAAAATCTCCAAGTATTATTGTGTTGTGGTCTATTTGATTCTTGTATTTGAGAAGGATTTGTTTGATATATGTAGAAGCCCCATTATTTGGGGCATAGATATTTATGATTGTTATGTCTTGTTGATGTATGTTTCCCTTAAGAAGTATGAAATGACCTTCTTTATCTCTTTTCACCATCTTTGGTTTGAAGTCCACTTTATTTGATATGAGGATGGAAACTCCTGCTTGTTTGTGGGATCCATGTGAGTGATATGTTTTTTCCCACCCTTTCACTTTCAGTCTGTGGATGTCTTTTCCTGTAAGATGAGTCTCTTGAAGATAGCATATTGTTGGGTCTTTTTTTTTTTTTTTTTTTTTGATCCAGTCTGTCAGTCTATGTCTTTTAATTGGTGCATTTAGGCCATTTACATTCAGGGTTATGATTGAAATATGATTTGTAATTCTGGTCATTTTGGTTTGTTTTTGGATTTTACCTTGATTTGTTTTCTCTTTTGAATGGTCTTTCCTCTAGTGTAGTTCCTCTCTTTGTAAATTTTCATTGTTGGTTATCATTTCCTCCTCATGGAATATTTTGCCAAGAATTCTGTGTAGTGCAGGCTTTCTTGCTCTAAATTCTTTTACCTTTTGTTTATCATGGAAGGTTTTTATTTTTTCATCAAATCTGAAGCTCAGTTTTGCTGGCTATAGGATTCTTGGTTGGCATCCATTGTCTTTCAGGGATTGGAATATATTATTCCATGATCTCCTGGCTTTTAGGGTCTGGTTTGAAAAATCTGCTGCGATCCAAATTGGTCTCCCCTTGTATGTAATCTGGTTTCTCTCTCTTGCGGCCTTTAAAATTCTATCCTTATTCTGTATGTTGGGCATTTTCATTATAACGTGACTTGGTGTGGATCTGTTGAAATTTTGTATGTTTGATGCCCTGTAAGCCTCTTGTATTTGATTTTCCATTTCATTTTTCATACTTGGGAAATTTTCTGATATTATTTCATTGAAGAGATTGTTCATTCTTTTGGTTTGAAATTCTGTGCCTTCTTCTATCCCAATAAATCTTAGATTTGGTCTTTTGATGCTGTCCCATATTTCTTGTATGTTCTGTTAATGATTTTTTACCATCTTTACTGTATGGTCAAGTTTGTTTTCAAGATTGTATATCTCGTCTTCATTATCCGAGGTTCTGTCTTCCAGGTGATCTAGTCTGCTGGTGATGCTTTCTACTGAGTTTTTTATTTGGTTTATTGTTTCCTTCATTCCAAGTATTTCTGATTGATTTTTTTTCCACAATCTCTAGCTCTTTCTTAAAGCAATCTTTTGCTACTTGTAATTGCTCTCTTATCTCTTTGTTAGAATGATCTATGGTTGCCTTTATTTGCTCTCCTATTTCTTTGTTGGATTGATCAATTTTTCCTGTAATTGTTCACGTATGTCATTCTTTAGTTCACTGATCATTTTAATTTTATACATTCTGAATTCTTTCTCTGGCATTTCAATAACTGTGCTGTCAATGGATTCTGTTACAGTGGTGTCCACATTTATTTGTGGTACTTTCTTCCCTTGTTTTTTCATGTTGATTGTGTATCTTCCTTTCTTGAAATACCAATCTGAGGTATTGTGTCTTCTATCCTATAATCTTGTATTGACACTCCAGATTGCCTGTGTCTCACCTTGGAGCTACTTCTGTTCTCCCAGTGTCCCCAGATGGGCACTACTGCCACTAAAGTTGGTGGCAAAGGTAGTGGATGTACCTCTAGAGGACAGTGGGAGTGGCCTTGGCTGGGCTCCTGAGGCGGCCCCTGAGGGCTGTTTTGCCCCTCTCTTACATTCCTGCTGGGGAACAGGAACTCTGGAGTGGAACTGGAGGTGGGCCCAGGTCTCTCTTAGGCAGGATCACAAGCAGGAGAGTCTGTGTGCAACCCTTAAAGTGAGTGTGAGCTCCCCTGGGGCTGGAGGCTAGCAGGCTTTGGTCTGCCTTCAACTGGGTATCCCTGACATTCCCTAAGGGCAGATTTGTGCCTTCTGTCTTGCTTGACCACAGGAACTCTGGAGCAGAACTGAGGCAGGCCCAGGCTGCCCTTGGCAGGGCTGCCTTTGCTGGGGTCTCTGGAGCGACTCTTACCCTGAATTTGGGCTCCCCAGTGGCTAGCAGGTAGCAGTCCCTGGTGTCCTGTTGGCTGGCCACCCTTGGAGGTTCCTGAGAGCGTATCAGGGCCCTCTGCCTTTCATGATTATTATAATTGGTTTTGTGTGAGTTTATTTTATAATGTGTAAAAGGAAATCTATGTGCCCCATTTTGATTAGTCAAAATATTTTTGTAGTACATAAGATCTTCAAATTGAAAATAAACATAGAGAATTTTCATATATTCTTAATCTATAGATTCTGAAGCATCATAGTTTCTCTTGTGAATAGAAAGATATTTTTCTTCAAAACTATTACAAGCTCTCCTGACAACACATGATTTAGAATTTTAATAGTCAATATTTGTTGTTTAGAAACACAAAATGACTGCTCCTGTATTTAGTTTTCTGTTTCATTATTAAGATTTTTTTCTGCCTTTTTAATAAAAGTGAAGTCTAAAAGTAGATTTCTTACTCCTTCTCTCCACCATCCTTCAGGGAAAAAAAATACACCAGAATCAGTTATTGTCTCTTCTGCTTGAAGGTTATGTCAGTGCTAGATTATTCAATTAAGCACATCCTGAGGTTATCATCAAATAAATAGAGATAGAGTGAGAGATAGACACATATATACATAGAAAAAGGGATACACAGGGGCCAGGGATATAGCTCAGTTGGTAGAGTGCTTGCCTTGCATGCACAAGGCCCTGGGTTCAATCAGTTGTATGTCCATCTACAACTAAACTATTTTAAAAAAAGAAATAAAAAATGGATACACAGATACAATTATAATGATATAGATACAAGGAAAAACTTGATATATGATACCACTAGGGAGTCATTAGGACAAAAATTAGAAAGATGGAACTGATTGCTTTATACTTGTTTTACAAATTAGTTTAATTCAAAATTCGAGTAAGGTGCAATATCATTTTTTGTTCTAAGATCCTCTATATATATAGAGAGAGAGATAATGAGAAAACAGCAGAAGCATGAAGCATTCTCGCACTTTTTCCTTACCCTTCTTTCCTGAAGCTGACCTTGAAGGAGAGAAGGTCACCATATAACCGTTTTCTTGCCCCCTCCCCAGAAGACCCTCCCTAATCCAAGAGGGAAGCCATGTCACATAGTTTCCTCAAAAGCTCTGAACACACAAGCCTTGTTAAATTTCCTTCAATTTATTACCATCGGATTAGACCTTTTTTGGTTGTTGTTCTGCAATCATATTTCAGCACAACTATCTACAAAAATACACAGATTTTTCTTTTTATTTGTTATTTAATTCTGAAGGCTTTTTTCTTGTTAATCTGCCTTCTGTTAGTGGGGTTCCAGGCATGAATCTTGTGACCAGTGACTAAAAGTCATTTTAGTCAATTCAACAATTCCCTACAGGCCAAAGGTCCATATTGACTCTGATGGAATTTTGCTCTACATTATTTCTACAGAAAATTTTTTTTCTCCATTACTGCAAATAACCAGTTTATGATATAAAATTAATTTAAAAATTCAACAACAATAATTTGAATAGATAGGATAGTGGAAGGCAAGCAGATCTACAGGTAATTAAAATGCAAGGAAGGGTATAATTTTTTAAAACTGTAATTCTGATGTGTGCGATTGAAGATGTTATGTAGGAGGAAGCATTTGAGCTGAATGTGTGAAATTTTGACAGCCTGAATTTAGGGGAAGGGCAAAAAGCATAGAAGTGGAAAAATGGAGTGTGTTTTTTAAAAAAAGACAAGTTGCTTTTTATGCCAAAATTGAATCGTGGCTTGGTAGCATCATGATGTAAAAAAATAAGATAAGAAAAGAGAATCGTAGATCAAAGTAAAAAGTTTGCATTTCATTTTGTAGGCATTGTTGACCCGTGTGGAGTGTTTAGTAAGAACATGACATGATTAGACCTGTGCTTTAGGAAACAGACTTGTGCATTCTCTAAAAGAGAATAAAGATAGGAAAATCATTACAAAGTCAATGAAGTAGCCTGGATAAGAGGACTCACAATAAACCAACTAGAAACCAAGTACAGCACACATATTCTTATGGCTGTGTAAATACTATTCAAGGAAATGTATGATTTTAAACTAAAACAGAAACATACTGCATAAAAGAATGAAAAAGACTGGAAAGGTATTGCTGAGTGTTAGTTTTCTGTAATTATAACTAAATACCTGAGATAATCAACTTATAAAGAGAAATGTTTATTCTGGCTCACAGTTTGGGAAGTTCCAATCTGTGGGTGACTGTTTTCCTGGTTTGGGGCTGTAGAAAAGCAACATATCATGGCAGGTGTGCATGGCAAAGCAAAAGGCTCACTTCATGGCCAGGAAGCAAAAGAGAAGGAAAAAGAAGGAAATAGAGTCCTATAATCCTGCTCCAGGGCCTAGCCCCCACAATCTAAAGATCTCCCACTAGACCTCTACCACCTCCTAATAACACACCCTGAGGACCAAGCATTCAACATATGGGCCCTTGGGGGACATTTAAAATCCAAACTATTACATAGAGATAGACTATGACACATTTTGTAAATTTTTGACTTCATCTTGTTTTATCAAAACCAACCAACAAAAAGTTCCCATCACCTTTCATTTTTTAAAAAACTATGTTGAGGGACTGGGGTTGTAGCTCAGTGGTAGAGCGCTTGGCTTGCAGGCATGAGGCACTGGGTTCGATCCTCAGCACCATGTAAAAAAATAAAGAGATTTGTGTCCATCTACAGCTGAAAAAACAATTAAAAAAAAAAGTTATGTTGAGATGTCATTCACATTCCACAAAGCACACTAACTTAAAGTGTGCAATTAAATGGTTGTAAGTGTATCTAGAGTGTTTTGTACTTATCACCATTATCTAACTTTAGAACATTTTAGATATTTTATGCTCACTAGTGGTTACACACTATCCCTACCCACTTCTCCCAGCCACAAGCAATAACTAACCTACTCCTCATTTTTCTTGCTTTTATTTTCTGTTGAGCTCTAGGCTAGTGAATACTAAGTCTTTAATGATAAACATTTGCTTGTATAAAACATTATTTTTGAGCTCAGTTCCTTTTAACTTCTTTTGTTACACACACACACATGCCTTACAAGAATTTTTAGGGCATGCCACTCTTATCTTCTACTTCTCTTGTTCTTAATAGACAATAAAGCCCCTGATGCCTCTACAATGGCCATTAAAAGTGAATAATTCATGCTGTAGTTACTAAATGATGCCAGAAGCTTAAAGGCCCCTTACATTTTCCTATTTCTCTCTGTGGGGGTTGAAATATTGATCTCTAGAAGGGGCAATGTAATACTATCTGATGAGGCCAGTATTAGTTCTGGAGGTCTAGGGGCCCTAGGTCCACACTAGATTTTGAGGCATACTTGGTTTGGTTATAGAAGACCCAGTTGGAACTAAGTCACAGACCATGTTGAAAGTGTGGTAGATCTTTCATGAAACTCTGTCCAAAGTCCCATTTGAAATTGAGCATCCAGATGCTTCCTGGAAAATTCTTCTCTTCTCTCAAGGAGGTAAAAGCTTTTGGGGGCATTCTGACATCTCCAAGCTACTACTTGATCCTAGGGTTTTATGGAGCTCAACTAGATATATCAATACATATTTTATGATTACAATAGTAATAAGAAAGAAACGACAAATATCATTGACAATACCTTTACAAATGAGGAATTTGTTAGGCAAGTCACATAGTTCATTCATAATAATACTCAACCATCTTCCACATGAATTTATCAAGTCAAACTTCTGTGAGGCCTCAAAAATTATCTTTCCAAGATTGTTTTTGAGGATTTAAAAAGACAATGAATGGGAACACAGTGTAAATGAACAGTGATACATAGTAGAAATGTGGTTATTTTTGTGTGAAGTAATCCAGATTGCTTTGGCCTTATTAGCAGGAGAATGGTGTCTCATTCTTTGAATCTTTCTGTGTCTATGAAGCTTTCCAATGCACAAAATACTATACATCTTACTGGGACCACTGGGTCTTTATTAGCCCTTGATGATTCTGAGTCAAACCACCAATTCACTATTTATTCAGATTCTCCTCAAGAATAGTAGTTTTACATTGGATTTAAGTTCTCCAGCTGCAGAAGGCAACTTAATCCCAATGTCACTCATTGCCTTTCTTCTCTGAATATATAGTGAGCTCTCCATCTGTAATTCCCTACATGTGCACAGTCCCTTTATCTAGATTTCAGAGTCAAAAGATTTTGATGAAGATAATTTCATATTACTTTCCTGTAGAACTGATTTCTTACAGACATCAAAAATAAATTATTTAGTACTCACACATTATTTGTAATCATTAGCTGTTTATAGCACCTCTCTTGATATTTAGTTGGCTTGTAACATAGTGTAGAACTATGGCAACTTCTGGATTTAGTAAGTTAAGGCCCTTTCGCAAATGTTTATCTAATAATTGAATTGGTTTTACTTCTTTGCAGTGTTTGAAGCTGTGCAGTAAAGAAAATTCAGTTGTATTCTCAAATGAACCTCTGTTTACAGAACTCCAAGTTCTTAAAGTCTATTATATTTAATGTTATAAAATAGCTTACTCTTTTTGTTAAAAAAAATAAGCTAGAAACTGTGTGAACCCAACTTTTCTTTCAGAGGTGGTAAAGTTAAGTAATTTATTTTATGATAATAGAACCCATTATATTCAGAGCAAGCCATAATTAAAGGTTTTTATATAAGAACTTTTTAAAGAGTCTGTTGTACTATAAACACAAATACTTGACTTTATGACTACTTAATGTTTCCAATAGTATTAGAAATTAGACAGTTGACTTACATTACTTAGTGTTTCCATAAAGGTTTCTTAGGGAAATAAAAACAAATATATATGGTACTATATATTTTTAGTATGGTTAGAGTAGCAGAGCAAAAAGAAAGGAGTTTATGTTTATATTTGAATATACATGCAACTTGTGGTCACTGTATCAAATCATTAACTGTTATTGAGTGAACCTATTCGTATATTTCTATAAACCTTGCTTACTTGTCATATGCAACATAGAATCTATTTGAACAGAGTCCACACCTAGAACTCATAAATATTAAAGTTAAAGCATGATCTACTACACTATTTTTCCCAATAGATATGTGATATCAATAACATAGAAACTACAAAAGTTGTATGGTTTACCTATGATTGCTACATAATTTCATTGAGACTAAGTCTTTTTCCCTAAGCATTAGTGATTAACAAAGGTAACCCTGGAAACACAAACTTACATGACTTTGTATATCCTGATTGCCTCTGTGACAACAATTCTGTGCAGGGTCACATTTGCTAAAAGTAGAAATCAGGCCATTGAAAGAACCCTTGGGTTGCTCCAAAGAGAGGGATCTTACAAAACTGATTGGCAGCAGCACTGTCTAAAATCTTTAGGAGAAAAGTAAGAAGTAAAGGGAATTTGAACTAAATTTGCTGATAGCACGTAAGGCAGGCCACCATTCACAAAGTATTATGGATCCTGGACTTATTTTTAGTCTCTCATTTCTTTTTTTTTTTTGGTACTGGGGATTGAACTTAGGGGTACTCGACCACTGAGCCACCTATACCTAATAGCCACCCAACCCTATTTTGTGTTTTATGTAGAGACAGGGTCTCACTGAGTTGCTTAGCACCTCGCCCTTGCTGAGGCTGGCTTTGAACTCGCGATTCTCCTGTCTCAGCCTCCCTAAGTGCTGGGATTACAGGCTTGAGCCACCACGCCCGGCTTAGTGTCTCATTTCTTCAAGAGTGTTTTAATCTGCATAAGTCTGTATTTTAGAAAATAATTCATAATTTTTAGGAGCCAAGTTTTTGATAATAGCCTCATTAATTCTGCATTTTGAGAGTAGACTGTCAGATCACACTGTTGCTATTATTGTGTGTGTTTGTTTTTGTTTTAATTAAAAAAAATTATTTGTAGTGAATGTTGAACCCAGAGGCGCTTAACCACTGAGTCACATTCCAAACCCTTTTTATATTTTATTTTGAGACAGGGTCTTGCTAAGTTGCTTGGGCCTCACTAAATTGCTGAGGCTAGCTTTGAACTTGAGATCCTCCTCCCTCAGCCTCCTGTGCCACTTGGATTACAGGTGTGCAACACTGCACCCAGCTTTTTATTGTGTTTTATGTGATTGGATTATAGTGTTTGTTTCCTTTCTATTATTGCATGCTGGCTTTGTCTTGGAAACCTTTCTTTTTTTTCTTTTTTTGGAACAAGGGATTGAACTCAAGGGCACTTGACCATTGAGGCACATCCCCAGACCTATTTTGTATTTTATGTAGAGACAGGGTCTCACTGAGTTGTTTAGTGCCTCGCACCATTGCTGAGGCTGGCTTTGAACCCAACTTTGAACCCGCGATTCTCCTGTCTTAGCCTCCCAAAGTGCTGGGATTACAGGGGTGCACACCACGCCCAGCTCCTTAGAAACATTCTAAGGATCAATCTTACCTAATTTTGTTTCTTGCTTGCATCCTCAAAATGATTTCTTTATAAGGTAATACATGAACTTATTTTTTTTCCTGTGAATTTTTTCACCTATTCTTTTGATACTCAAAAATTCTTTTCATTTCATAAACCCTCTGCCTTCTTTCAGGTCAATATCATCCGAGAAGTCCACTTCTGTTTAGCCACATACCCTGTTCAAAATATTCTTTTGACTTTGGAACTCCAAGAATTCAGCAGTTTTACATGTGACATCAAGAGATTTTAATGTCTTTTTCTGTCACAAATGAGAATAGTGCTGCTGTGTTTGTGTCTCAAAACTTAAGTGTGGTAAAATAACACAGTTTTTATATTCTAAAATCAGTTAAAGAGAATCCCTAAAAGAAATAATAATTTGCAGTTTTTAATATTCATAAACCTTTACAATTTTAGGTGGTTTCCCTTTAAGAAATAAGCAATAAACTTTACTAATTAGCAAAAGGTAAAATACAAGCTATTCATTTTGCTAATAAGCAAAGAAGCACAAATTTATTCCAATTCTGTCCCAATTTACTCTCAAAATGGAAACAAGAGCTCCTTAACATTCATTTCAGAATGAACCAATCATCAGGAAAATGTCCAGAGGAATGAGGCCTTTCTTGCAGTGTCTCTAGGTTACTAGAAAAGTTGTACTGTCTATTTCTAACCATAAAGACTTTGACCAATCCTCATTTTCAAGAAAAGATGAAAATAGCATCTGAAATAGGAAGAAATAAGAAATACTCCAACATATACATTGACTTTCTATGAAATTGCCAAAATTTGTTATGATGACTTCATAAAGACTGGAAATTTCTTTGCTAATAAAATCAGATGTTACCTAAATGACAAGTTTCCTGGAAGTCATTTCGTACACTCATTCAACAATTCCCTATCAATAAAGTATTTGCTAACATACCTCAAAATGCAATTATTTTCTGGTTATTTATCATGTATCTCTATCTCTGTTTAAAAAATAACAACACTTTTGAGTGTGTTCCATGTGTAAGCCTCTGAGCTCATCAACCTTAACACATTCATGTATAGAACAAAGAAAGATCATTATCCACCAAGGGTTATAGCTAAGCTATAATATCTATAAGAATATGAGCATATGTTATACTTTGATTCACTTTCTCTGAGGCCTATAGAAAATTGTTAGTTGTGCAAGAAAACCACCAAAATTATTTTTGAATAACTTTTTAAAATACTTGAAAAATAACTTCTATCAGATACTACTTATTTTCATGTTAACATTTTATTTTTATAAAGTCACAATATGATTTTTATTATGTCCCTTTTTATAAAGTCCCAAATATATTATAACCATTTAGACAATCCAACTCCCAGAAATATTTATGAAATAACCAATGTCAGCCTGAAGGGAGATGCCTAAAGATTTTCTTTTGACCTTATCTGGTTAAAAATCTTTATTAATGGCTAAGATAATGGTAACATTAGCTAGAGGGGGACATTTGCAGATAATACAAATATGGAAGTATTAAATATAGTAGGTGATAAAATCAGTATTCAAAAAACTCTCAAACAATAATGTCTGATCAAAATGGATAGAAAATATAACAAGGATAAAATATTTGACCTTGTTTGTTGGTCTAAGATATCAATTTCAAGAGTTCAGCAGAAGATAGCCTAATTCAGTAAAAAAATATTAACTCAATAAAAGTGGAATGAATCTGGCATTACTTTCCTATGTACACATATGAATACATTACAGTGAATCTCACTGTCATGTATATCCCCAAGTTTGAGATCCTAATTAGAATAAGGTATACTCCATGTTTGTGTAAGCACATCAAAACAGATTCTACTGTCATGTATAACTAAAAAGATCTAAAATTTTAAATGTTTTATTTGCATATAAATTCACCATAAATGAATACAGCCATTTGACTTCCCCCAGATTGGGAATAAGGAGCGAAAATTGCCTCTTGGCATGACACTCTACTAGCCTCCCTCTAGAGACCATGTTTCTAAAGAGGTATCAAAAAACAACAAAAAAAAATTAGGGAAGCAAAAAATTGATGATGAAAAGAGGACTTGAAAAATATTGATATAAGAAATTTATGTTTAATACTGTAGAGCAGGAACTAGGGAAAGAAATCAATAGTGTCTCAGAACATTTATAGATCAATCAGGTAGAATAGTGGTAATTGCATGTGGAATTGTAGATCAAGAGGGAGAAATCCCAGGAATATAGATTTTGCTTTGAAAGGCAGGGGTTGGAGTGGGGAGAGAGAGAGATCTTAGTGATATGGAATTATGAAATGGACAACTGACAACCTTAAGAAGTATCATTTCACAGAACTTGAAGGACTTTATGCAAAAAGATGATATCCTCTGAGAAAGAGTGGTTAAAAATTTTAAGCATCATTTGAGTATTACCTGGATGGCTGATTAAACAAAATGTTAGATCTCGTCTAACACTAAAATTTATGGAAACACAAATCTTCCTCATGGCTAGGAGATTTATTTTTGTTTGTTTGAAATTCCAGTCAAAAGAAATGAATTCCTTATTCATTCTAACAGAAAATAAAAACTGATATAATGGATAAACATCTAAGTTGTTAAATGAGAAAATCTTATTTTACCTTTATAATTAATATAACAAGTGACTGCCTTCGAGCATTAGGACTTAGGGTGGGGTAGTAGTGAAGGTGACATTAAATAAGTTACTTTTAATATCATCTATTTAACTTTATCATGAACTTACCATGACAATAATTTTTAAAGAAAAAGAAAAAAGTGTTGATAAAAATGTCAATAGAGAAGGAGAAATATTGCTACATTCATATTGTAGTATCTTATTTAACAATATCATCTCCGGTACTTAGATTTTGTTGATTGTTTTTTCCATTTATTCACACTGAACTTCAAACAACCTATAGTGTTCTATGTAGATTCAGAACTGGGCTCTACTTAAATACATTATGTTTATCATTTTCCAGAACTTGTGATAGAGGGCGATTGAAGTAGTAAGTTCAAAGAACTAAATAGTTTACCCTCAGACTGCTTTTGAGAGACTGAATTATTTTTATTTTATCCTCATTTCTAACAAAGCAGCCAAGCTCTGCAAAGTGCAAAAGAGGATAAAAAAATACTGGCCTCTGTGCTATGAAAATAATACAATCATAAAGAAACAAAATTTACTAACCAAATTTACCTCTAGTCTATATCACACTTTCTCCATTATGGGAATTTTTTTCTCAGCCTACAACTTGATTTTGTCTTTTTTCCTTTTGATTAATTTTGGGATTGAACTCAGGGGCACTCAACCACTAAGCCACATCCCTAGCCCTATTTTGTGTTTTATTGAGACAGGGTCTCTCTGAGTTGCTTAGTGCCTTACTATTGCTGAGGCTGGCTTTGAACTCATGATCCTCCTGCCTCAACCTCCTGAACCTCTGGGATTATAAGCGTGCACCATCACACCCAGCATGACATGACTTTTTATCCAATTTTGCTTTATGTCATTCAGTAAAACTTTGTCATTTTGTCTTCCTCTGGTATTAATTAAATCTATTTAGAATGGATGATAAGTAGATGATAAATAGATAAATATGACGGACACACAAAGATGCATGCACTCCAATTTGAAAATACCTACTAAATTCTACCATTAGAAATTTATTTTGAGAACTGGACAGTTTTTTTTGTATTTGGGAGAAACTTATCAAAATATAAAACGCCTTTGAGACTACTAGCACCTTAAGCTATTATTAAGTAAAATCCTATGAGAGATTAAAAGGTTGAAAACAAGTGAATCTTAAGCAAAACAGAAAGCGTTTGTGGATGGGTTTAGAAGAGGCTGTAGTTCGGCTTAAGACACCTGAATATGTGGAGTGTCTAGGGAAGGAGCTAGCTAACACTGGTGTAAGGGTTCTGTGTTTGGGATTGGGATCTCTGATGACTTCGTAACCATGGCATGCTTGTTATCTAGCAAATCCTATATAAAGTATAGGATGCCTAGCTCCTGGGAAGGTTCCTGTACAAAATGCAGGATGCCACGTGACTGGGAATATTTCTATGCAAAGAGTGGAATGCTTAGCTGCTATAGCATTGCCCTTCATAAAGAGGCTCTGTGTTAAGAGCGTTTTCAGCCTTGACCTTAATCACAAGCACATAGCTCCTGAGAATGAAGGAACTTGCTTGCTAGGTAACTACGGATATACCCATCTAACAATAACTTCAAACAATGGACTTTCTTGAGAGCTACACAAAGCTCCTAACATTGCATATAGTAATGATAGAATGTAACCGAGAAATAAGATACATAAAATGTTGCTGATTCTATAACCTCCCTAATGCAATGAACAGTAATGTACTAATGATCCTAATGACCTAAGGTAACCTATTGATATAAATAAAACTAGCAACTCGGAAGAACAACTTTTTTTAATTGCCACGGCACTTTGTGTCCATGTCTCTTTTGATTTTTTTACACACTAGTAGCTAACATCTACTAGTGAGGACTGAAAAGAATAAATGGTGGCGTCTGTAGTGGCTTTCTCATGAGAATAGCATGTCAATGAAGGGCAGAAGAACATCAGTAACAACATGATGTGCATGTAGGGGAGAAAATTCAGAGAATCCTGGCCACAGGCAATAATGAGCATGTTTTTCTTTTGGATAGAAACTATCTACCTTGTAAAAGGATCCCAATTACATGGGCTTGGGTTCAAGACAAAAAAACAACTTACCAGGAAAAAGGAGAAAGGTTGATACTTGTTAGAATGAAGTGTGCTTGCTGAAAACATGGAATATGCCAAGTCAGAACTGTCTCAATTTTTCACAGTGCCGGCCCTTTATTATCTATGGTAATGACAATCTAGGAATACTAAAGTATGCCACAAAGTAGGACAAAATTCATTGTTGTTTGTTACAGGTAAATTTTAATAATGGAGTTAAAAATCATAACAACAGAATAACAATAATAAATATTCATTCAGAGATGGTTCTGAGACAATAAAACTATTCATTTATATGTTTTTATTTGTTTTACCATCTTCAGGATTTCATTTTTTTTTCAAATGGACATATTTTCTATAAGCAAGTATGAAACAAGTGCCTTCAAAATTGAAAATGTAGTTAAGATTTTATAATAAGTGAATACCAAGGGTTTCTTGTAGGTGTCATTGACAAATGAGAAACTTACTAGTTTGTTTCATTTACAATATTACCATATCGTGATGTTATCCATGTACTGAAATCTAACTCTGGAAGAGAGGAAAAAATATACAGGAAAAGTAAATGGGAAGTACAGATTAATAAATGTACAAATTGATTTTTTAAAATATATTTTTCATATTTATTTGTTCTATTTAGGCTTATATGATAACAGTGCAATTTGATTCATTGTACATAGATACTAGAGGATAACATATCAATTCTCTGGTTGTAAGTGATGTAGAATCACAACATACATGCAGTCATACATAAAGGTAGGGCTATGATGACCATTATATTCCACCACATTTACTGTCCCCATGCCCCCTCCCCCTTTATACCCCTGTGAACAGAGTTCCTTCATTGTTCCCATGTCCTTCCCCACATTATGAATCAGCATCCACTTATCAACGAGTACATTCGGCATTTGGTTTTCTGAGATTGGCTTACTTTACTTAGCATGATATTCTCCAACTCCATCCATTTACCTGCAAATGCCATAATTTTATTCTCTTTTATTGCTGAGTAATATTCCATTGTGTATATATACCATAGTTTCTTTATCCATCTAGGTTGATTCCACAGTTTAACTATTGTGAATTGAGCTGCTATAAACATTGAAGTGGCTGCAGCATGCTGTAGTATGCTATTTTTAAGTCTTCTGGGTATAGACCAAGGAGTGGGATAGCAGGCTCAAATGGTGGTTCCATTCCAAGTTTTCTAAGGCATCTCCATACTGCTTTCCAGATTGGTTGTACCAATTTGCAGTCCCACCAGCAATGTATGAGCGTGCCTTTTCCCCCACAACCTCGCCAACACTTATTGTTGTTTGTATTCTTGATAATTGCCATTCTGACTAGCGTGAGATGAAATCTTAGGGTAGTTTTGATTTGCATTTCTCTGATTGCTAGAGATGTTGAACATTTTTTCATATGTCTGTTGATGGATTGTATATCTTCTTCTGTGAAGTTTGTGTTCAGCTCTTTGGCCCATTTATTGATTGGGTTGCTAAAATGTACAAATTGATATTTTTGATGGTCACTGTCATTTGAATTCATTCATTCAAATACCTGGATCATTGCTACATAATTAGGACACAGTGTTAATTTTAACTGGGTAGAGAGGGATAAAGTGGTATGTGATGGGTTGTTTTCATTGAATGCTAACCAACACATCATGTAGAACATGTATAAGACCTTCTGTGAAGGACAGTGGCTTCTGTGCCCAATTAGCAAAATTGATTTGTAGCTTCAATGATGTCTTTTCACAACATCTTTGAGTAGAATTCTCCAATGATCTGGATCTCTAAGCACTATAAAAGTTTAGATAATTTAGAATTAGCAGACTTGGCATGTGTCTGGACATTCATATAATAAGCAGCATGGCAGCCTTAATTCTCCAGAAACCAGAGCTAAAGCAAAGGCCTCAGAACAAGTATTTTATTAGGAAGTGTGATCCAGGAGGTGGGGGAACAAAATAGGGAAAAAGAGAGAGCAAATACAAAGGTAGACTTTCAATTCAGGCATAGCTATTAATAACCAGTTTCTCCATTCTGTAGGGTTTCCTAAAGGGTATACAGAATGTCTCAAGACTGTTTGGAGAAGATGTAAAAAAATGTTTATTCAATTTCTCCCAAGTTCCTCTGGTTAAAAATTTCTCCATCAGATCAACTCTCTATGCTTCCAGGTAGCACATTCTTGGGCACCCAATAACTCTCCATGACATCTTCCTGTGCCAACAGGCAAGTCTAGAATTGATGAGAAGTGCAAAATTGAAGGTAAGAGTTCATGTGTTGTATGAAGTAAAACAGAATACGTGGCTGGTCTGGACTTCTTTTCTGTGGGGTTTACTTAAACCATTATCCCCAAAGAATCTGAGCCACTTTTTCCTTCCTGTTAGATCATAACTGCTATAACTGTCCATTCATTGTTACCATTGAGCACAGAAGCAATAGCATATTATCTCGTTAATCATTTGCACTCCGTATTTGTCACAGTTTCCATCATATAAAAACAACCTTAATCCCTCATAGTATTCTGTCCCCATTACCTCCTGTGTTAGTCAGCTTTTTGTTGCTGTGATAAAAAAAAAAAAACCTGACAAGAACATCTTAGAAAAGGAAAAGTCTATTTGGGGCTCAGAGTTTTAGAGATCAGTTCATGATCAGCTAACTCCATTGCTCTGGTCCCAAGGTGAGGTAGAACATCCTTACAGAAGAGCATAGTTGAGGAAATCTGCTCAGGTCATGGCAGCCAGAGAGTAGAGATAGAAAAGAAGGGTCTAGGTCCAGGTATAGTCCAAAGCTGTGCCACAGTGACTTACTTCCTCCAGCCATGCCCCACTTACTATAGTTACCATCTACTAATCTATTCAGATTATTAATTCATTAAATAGATGAATCCACTAACAAAATTACAGCTTTCTTCATTGCTTAAAAGCCTAACTTCTTAACCTTGCTACATTGAAGATCATGGTTTCAATACATTAACTTTGGAGGACAGTCTGGACTCAAACCATATAGCACCTCTCTAGTATAATAACTTCTTTATTTGCCTGTGGGTTATTGGTATGAGAAATCCAAAGTAATAACCTGGCAGTTCCAACTGCAAATTCAATGGAATCTTTTTCCATATCCCCTATGGAAGAATTTCTTCCTTGGCAACCATTATCTCTAATCCACATTGTAGAAATGGGAAGCACAGAGATTCTACAAGCAATTTACTTATTTATGATGGCAAGAGGAAAATATTCTACTTTCACTCCATTGTTTTGAAACATATATGCTAGAACTATATTATATAAGGCTCACATATAATATATAGAGAAATATAAATATATGTGTGTAGACCATATGTATTATATATAATATATAATATAGTCTAAACATATATTCTCGGCACCATCTGGTAACAGTTGGGTCATAAAATATTTTGTGTAAAATAATGAAGGAGCTGCATTACCTAATTCCACAATTGCTGATACATTTTTAGCTATTCTATCTACCTTTCTCAAAGTTATTTCTTTGCCCAGTGTGCCTTATGACTTTGCACACGTTGTCATGCTTCCTTTAGTCATATGAATCCTGAACTAACATGTAGAATACCATGGATTCTTTCTTCATCTACTGTTTGATCAAGGGTGTCTCCCCTAAAGCCTTCATAACTGAGGAAAAGGTATTCGTTCTACCAACGTGTATATTATAGCTCCAAGACTATTAACGCAAGCAATTCACTTATCCCTTCTGAATCTTCCTATGACCTCTCCCTCTTGGTGTTCATGCCTTGTGTAATTTCCTCCCATTAAGTGCCAGTGGGACCCATGAATGGTTTTTAATAGAATTTGGTAAACATGACATGATGCAACTTACATGATTATGTTACATTGTTTCTCTGTCTTGCTAGGTGACTTGCCATGGAGATTCTCCTTCCTGGCTTGGTGAAGTATATGACTGTGAGACAGGAAATTGCAGGTGACTTTGAGAAACTACAAGCAACCTCCAGAAGCTGGAGGTAGCCTCTAGCTAGCAAGAAGCTGGGACCCTCTTCCTACAACTGCAGGGAAATTAATTCCCCCAACAATCTGAATGGATTTGAAAGTGAATGTTTCCCTAGTAACTTCCAGATAACACAGTCCCACTAACACCTCAATCACAACCTGTGAAGCCCTAAGCAAAGGAATTTGTTATCCCATGACCAGGCACTTGATTCACAGAAACTGAAATGATGTATGTTGTATGAGACACTAAGTTTGTAGTGATTTGTTAAATAGCAAATGAAAATTAATATAGTGCATTTTCCATTATGTGATGAATGAATATTGCAAATTCTCAGTGTCATAAGTTGGAGAATCTGAAAATATTTCCAACTCAAAATCAGAACATCTGATTGCAGGATCACTTGAAGTTCCATGGTAAAATGCTCAGTCTTTCCTGGGGTGCAGCTGCATACTACAGAAGGAATGGCTTACATCCAGAACCCTAGACTACTATGCTGTCACCTTTATATTTGTGCTTTCAGAGATTCCATATGGCACCACTATATATTATAGATACATTTATCACCATTTAATTTATGGGGTCATGTGTCCCATGAAGCAGAGCAGATTGTGGTGCAGTGCCCACTGTCTATTTAGACCCCATTTAAAACTGGAAGACTGCCAAGTTACCCAATAAGTAATGTTGTTTCTGACATTCAAAGAGACAATTGCTATGCCATTAAGTATAAACTGGGGAAGTACCTAAAAAGGTCAATCTGTCCCCACAAACCTTTCCTGAGGCCAAAGCAGCCCAGACACCTTGTTCATAGTCACGAACCTGTGATCAGGCACTGCAGGATTTTAAAGCTGAACAGAATCATGGTGGAAGGACCAGCTATAGGGTCCCATACCACACTTGTGGCCACCAAGTCTACAAAGACCAGCACAGGACTGGGTCTGGTTAATGCCCACAGTATTGTGGGCTGACTACTTCTAAGGTGGACTCATGGCCTCACACTACTGTCAAAGAACCTATCCAAAGCTAGACTTCTACCTGGACATGGTATTGCCGGCCCATAATTCCAGCAACTCAGGAGACGGAGGCAAGAAGATCACTTCAAGTCCAATCTAGGCAACTTAGTGACACTCTGTCTCAAATAAAAATAAAAAATGAAAAGGAACCTGATGAGAAAAATGTAGAGGAGGAAAAATTTATTGGTGTTTCATGGTTTCAGAGATCTCGGTCCACAGATGGCCAGCTCCACTGGGCCCAAGTTGAAGCAAAACATCCAAGTGGAAGCACGTGGCATAAGAATGCAGTTCAGGACACACAAGGAAGCAGAGAGAACTCCTCACACCAGGGTCAAAAAAATAAATAAAACACCCCCAGTGACCTACCTCTTTCAGTCATACTCTTCCTGCCTACAGTTACCCAGTTAACCCGTTTAAGTGGATTAATACTATGATTTGGTTAAGGCTCTCATTTCTCAATTATTCTACCTCTAAAATTTTTTATGTTGTCTCCTCCATGAGTTTTAGGGGGACATCTCACATCAAAACCATAATAGCTGGGCTTTGTTAGTGGTAGAAGGTAAACCTGCAAAAGTATTTTTCTCAAACTCATGGCAGACAAACCTCAGTATACTGGACCACTAAAATGATTGTCAACTTGAAAAACTCCTGATTCTCCATGAGGTTTACCTGACACTTTATTGATGCTGATCATCATAATAGGGCATGTTATGAGCATTTCATTTTATTAAGGCTAATAAAGATGAGATTATCAATGAATGGATAACATAACACCTTGCCTAATGTCCAGATGACCAGGGTCTCTGTAAATTATATTCAGATAGAGAGCAGGATAGTTAACACAGTCCATTGAATTTGTACTTCTGGTCTTACCCTGTAAATACAATTTACTTTGGAACCTCCTTTCTGGTGTAAATTGCTCTTCCCTAGAACTGCTCCATAGAGGTGACACACCACTGGTCCTCTCAATTGTGAACCTTCCCCAACCTCAGTCCCCAAGCTGGTGCTTTACCTGACATGCTTTTCCCACTTCTTTCTTCCATCTTTACATGATTCAACCTAACCCCAAATACATCATTTTTTCCTTCTCCTAATTTTGTATTGTATGTTTAAAACTTATTATATCCAAAACTCAAATCATTAATAAAAACAAAATTTTTTGCTCTGTATTTTTCCTTGAAGAAAGGAAATGTTAATTTAAAATCACCGCAAGGGTTTTTCTTATTTAGGAAAAAAAGAAAAAGAAAAAAGAAAAGACAAATTTCCATATTATACATATTAAACATTTATATTCTGTCACTGATAGTATTTGCTTTGAAGAAGTGTTAGGTTTACAGAACAGAAGTAATGATTTAGACTTTGAAGTCAGGTAGTCCTAGATTTGGCTTGTACCTTATTCCCAAACTATGTAACAGTAAGTTATGTCATATAATATACCTATAAATGAGATATATATATATGTATAAAATGATATATCATGATAATTTTCATCTACTTATGTGTGTATTCTCCTAGTATGTTAGAACTAATTGATACCGCCAGTCACCAGTGACGGGTTCTGCTTCCTCACATGCTGAAGTAAAACATTAGAAAAGTACGTTGAAGCAAGCATATGAAGCAGGGTTTATTTAAAAAGGGGTAACAGACTTCTCCCAGGAGGGAGAAGGGGGCCATAGCTGGTATCTTGGTATCCCAAGAAGTGGGCGTATTCTGCCTTTTTTATATGTCTTATGCTTCCTTTGTCCTCTTGCTCTCTTCCCCTTCTCTCTCCTTCCTGCATATGAGACTAGGCCCAGGAGATGCTCAGGTGGAATGGCCAAAAGGTGAGAAACAGATGGACGGGAGAAGGGCCAAATGGAGCAACCCAGGACACATTAATAATTTTTATAATTCCCTATAGGGAGAAACAATTCCTGGGACAGGTAGACTTAGCAACAGGTTGGAGCAGGGGCAGGTTATCTTAATAAGGGTGGAGGAAGGGCTCTGAAGGCATTTCAGTCCCTCAGGGGGCAGTCTCCAACTTCTAGGACTCACTCAAATTGTCCTCCTTGATCTGACCTGACTCGATTTACCTACCTATACTGATTGCCTCTTTTAATTCTGGCTTCATAATTATCAAAGTAATGCTGCTGTGTATTTTTCTTAGAGAAAATGTTATTTTCTTAGAGAAATACTTAAATCAGCATGGAAACTGTAAGTTTAGTACTTTCAGTCTAAAACAGAATCTAATATGTACACCTTTCATAATTTTCCTATCCATTAAATTAAGAAAATAAGTTAATAAAAAGGAATCATAGTCCACAAGGCACAGAAATAATACTGAAAATATATAATCAATATGATTCCTATGATATCACCCTACAGAGTTTATCTGCCACAGACCAACTAAAACACAAGAATAAAAAACTCCAGAAATCACTTACCGTATTTGAAACAAGGAAAATTGAGCTGGTAATTGTTTGGCTTCTTGGCTTATTTATCATCCTGGCAATCAAGCCACTAAGAGGAAATCCAGAGATCAGAAAGACCTGCAAGGCAGGCTTTCCCTCTAGGCTGGCATCTGAAAACAAAAGAACTCAGGGGCAGGGGTCAACTAGTGGAAACTGAAACCATATTGGATTTTTCTGGAGGGATCCACAGCAAAATATAGCCAGTATCTGAGCTTCTCCTTGAAGAGATAGGACAGGATGGACAGGTGAGGAGGTGGGGGTCACCCTTTCTCCTTCCAACTCTCCCCAGTGCTCCACAAGAGTTGAGCCCAGACTGAAGCTAATTGGCAAGACAGTGTGGGCAATGCAGTGGACTGGGAATGGCTTGACAGCAAACACAGTCCCACTGACAATCAAGAAATTCATGCCCAGGGGCAATGTGAAGAGTAGCAGTCCAGATGATGGGCACCGGAATGTGTCAGTGTGGACACAGCGAGTTTCTGGACTGAAAGTCAATTAATAGTCGAGATTAAAGTTGAAGATATGGATCAATGTTTTGATTTGTTTATGTTGGTATCATAATTTATTTCCCCAGAAATAAAAACTAATACTTGCCACTTCACCATGACTTAAATTACAAGGAAAATTAGATCATTCATTTTAATGTTTGGCAGTTAGTATGCAGAATACTAGGGGAAAAGCTTTACTGGCTGTTTGTTTTTTAAAAATATATTTTATTTTCATAAGAACATCTAATATAAAATCTACTCCCTAAATAAATTTTTAAGTATACAATATAGTATTGTTGCCTTAGGTATAGTGGTTATATAAAAGATCTCTATAATTTATTAACCTTGCTTACTGAAACTCTATATCCATTGATTAATAACACTTCATGAAATAGAGAGCAGACCTAGGAAAGTATTTGGAACCATCATGCTGACATGAATAGACACTGGACCAGATATAATAACACGCGCACATACACACACACACACACACCCCAATAGAACACTTAGGTATAAATCTAGGGTATACACAAGATCTATATGAGAAAAATATGAACTCTGATGAAGGAAATCAAAGAACTAAATAATTGGAAAGATGCTCCATATACCCAGATGGACAGAGTCAATATTGTCAGTTCTTCTCAAACTGAATTAGAGATCAGTGAAATTTCAATCAAAATCTCAACAAGTTATTTTTTGGATATTGAAAAACTGATTCTAAAATTTATAAGAAGAAGCAAAAACTCTATAATAACCACCACAATACTGAGGCAGTAGGATTGATATTACCTAACTCCAAGACTTTCTATAAAGCTATAATAATCAAGATAGTATGATACTGATGAAAGAATAAACACAAAGATCAATGGAAGAGAATAAGAGTTCAGAAATAGACTCACAAACATACAGCTGCTTCTTAGGATCCTGAGATAAGATTATATTCAGAAAAAATCCCATTGTAGGTTGAAAATTTCACAAATCAGTTGAAAATGCACTTAATATACCTGATTATCAACACAGTGCACTGTAGAGCATCAAGTCTTTAACCTCAAGTTCAAGTGGCTGACTAGGAGCTACAGCTTGTTGCTGCTCTCCAGTATCTTACTGTGTATAACTAGTACAAGAAAAAAAATTCAAATTTAGAGTATGCCTTCTATTAAATGCACATTCACTTTTTCACCATCATAAAATTAATAAGAATTTAAGTCAAACCATCATAAGCTGGGGATTGGTTGTAGTCAGCCCATTTTTGACAATGGAACAAAGGTAGTACAATGGAGCAAAGATAATCTTTTCAATAAATGATGCTGAAACAACTAGAAATCCACATGCAAAACATGATCAAGATAGAGACCTCACATCCTTTATAAAAATTAACCCAAGATAGATTACAGAGCTACATGTAAAGTGAAAATTTATAACATTCCTAGAAGATAACAGGAGAAAATCTAGATGATCTTGAGTTAATTGTGACTTCTTAGATATATAACACTCAAAAGCACAATCTAGAAAGAAATCAATGATAAGATGAACTTTATGAAAATGAAAATTTTCTGCTCCATGAAAGGTACTGTCAGTACAATAGGAAGATAAGCCACAGCATGATTAAAAAAATATTTGCAAAAGATACATCAAATGAAGGTCTGTTATTAAAGAATAGAGATAATTCTTAGAAATCAACTATAAGAAAACAACCAATCTGTTTAAAAAATGGACAAGGATCTAAATAGATACCTAAACAAAGAAATACACAAATAGCAAATAAGTACATGAAAAAATGTTTATGCCATCAGGGAATTATAAATTAAAGCAACAATGATATATCACTACACATCTATTAGAATGACTAGAAAGCAGAAAAGTGACACCACCAAACGCTGGTGAGGATGTGGAGCAACCAGAACTACCTTGCATCACGCATGTGAATGCAAAACAGTACAGTTCCTTTAGAAGACAGTGAGGCAGTTTCTTCTAAGACTAAACATTCTCTTACCAGTAATTACATTCCTTGGTATTTATTTAAAGAAGAGGAAAATACATGTCTACATAAAATCCTATACCCAAAATATTTGGCACAGCTTTATTTATCATTGCCAAAACATATAAGCAATCAAGCTGTCCTTCAGGAGATAAATGAATGAACAAATTATAATATAGAAACAATGGAATTGTTTGCATGTTAAATTTTCTCCATATGTTTTTATAACTTGATACTTCATTTTTGTTTTAGCAATAAAAATTACTAAGTCAAAGACGACAGTCTGCAAAGGCTATACACTATATGATTCCAAATATAGCATATTTTTAATGCTAAACAATGGAGACAATAAAAAGATCAGTGGTTACCAAGGATTAGAGGGAAAGAAGGAATGAATAGGTGGAGCACAGAGGATTTTTACAAAAGTGAAACTATTTTATGTAATACAATAGTGAATACATGTCATTATTGGTCCAAAACCACAGAGGCAACAACACCAAGAGTGACCCTTAATACAAAGTATGGACTTTGGGGTTATCAAGATATATCAGTCAGTTTATCATCAGTTCATCAAATGTTCCATTCTGGTGAGATTGTGAGCAATGAGAGAAGCTGTACTTGTAAGGGGGATAGAGGTATTAGAAATCTTTGTGCCTCTGCTCAATTTTGCTGTGATTCTAAAACTGGTCTAAAATAGAACCTATAAAAATACAAGTAAGGACATGAAAAATATATTGTGGATTCAGAAATCAATATATTCTACCCCTTCAGGAATTTGGTGGCATTTCATACCTCATTCCAAGAAGCATCAATAGCTTACAACACTATGTTTTTTTATAAAATGCATAGGAAAGAGGATCTTTTGGAATCAGACAATGATTTGCAGCTATAAGTTTGCATACTATTGATATTTTCTTTGGTTTTGTAAAAATGGATTTTGTGAGGATATTTTTTGATAAACTTGGTATAGATCACGAAAAGTTAGATAACCCAATGTGTTATTTAAAAGTTAATGTTATGGTTGGTATTAAGTTTTGGTTTTGATTTTGTTTGTTTATTGTTTTCCCAAATTGTTTTTTTTTACCAGTTTCTTAGCAATTCCAGTACTATTCATCAGAAGAAAATCAGAAATAAATCTACCATTGTGTGTGTGTGTGTGTGTGACTGAAAAGAACAAGTACTACCCTCTATCCTGCTATGGTCTTTTGAAAAAAAAAAGATATTGCCACTTTTACATGAATGTATATATTCATTCACCAATCAAAAAGAGTAATAAAAGTAATAGCATAGACTGCATGCTCATTTTACTGAGTACAAAATTGTTTTCCAGGGATCTAAAGAATAGCTGATAATTAACTGTCTTTAAATTTAACATTTGACAAATGCTTAAGGGGAAAAAAAAGATTTAGATTTTAGAAAAATAATTCATCTATGTATGTTCTTGTCTTATGAGGAAACAGGCCAGGACAATTTACATTTTCTAAATCCTAGGGCCTTGGATCTAAATAGCAAAGGTTAGATAGAAGGTCATGACCCTTTCTTTTTGTTTTCGTGTAATCGGTCCATGTGATAGAATTACAGCCTTAGAAAAAAATTCACAAAGAAAATGGCTATGATGTGGAGCACTGTGAGAAGCAGAATAAAATTGCTTTTAAATATGTGCCATTGTTATAAAAGTATATCTTTATTAATATCTAGTTGAAAGGATCATAATCAGAATAAACTAATTTTGCTTTTTCCAACTGTGTAATTTTACGATAATTTAATTTAAATGTACACATATAAATTAAAGTGCCTATGAACTTTTCAACCTATAATAAATGCTGTAAATTCTATGTATTTAACTCTGTATATAATGGTTATGGTTTTTATCTGACTATTGTAGTTATTATTTTAAATGAAAGTTATTTTTCCTTTAATTTTTAAGTTTCAGAGGTTAATCTGAGTACATGCTTATGAAAGTTATATATATATATTTATATATATATCCACACATACATATAGGCATATATGTGAATATGAATATATATGAATATGTATCTATTGCTGATTCCTTAAGAATCATCAAATTCCCATACCATGAACATTTACATATACTGCTATTAATCCAACAATAATTGATACAGATACTAGTTTACTGCTTGGATAATTTCTTATTTTTTTTAGAGGACACTGTGAAAGAAAGAAGGAAGTAAAGAAAAGAAGAAAGAGAGGAGAGAAAAGAAGAAAAAGAAGGAGAGAGAGAGAGACAGGGCACTCAAAGGAGTACATTTCTTTGGAAATAGAACACTGTTTTACAAATATCTATTTTATACTTATATTATACATTTTATGTGTTATTGGTATTTTGCATGCTTTATTTTGTTTTTTAAAATATTTTATTGGATATATGCATGGTGCATAACATGATGTTTTTTATATATAAAAACATTATGAAATAATTAAACTAATGAAATAATTAAACTAATTAACCTATCCATCACCTCATATACTTACAGTATTTTTGTGGTAGAACATTGAAAATCTTCTCTCAGCAATTTTCACGTGTATAGAATATTATTAACCATAGTTGCTACAAAGTACACCATACCTCCAGACACTATTCCTCTTAACTGAAGTTTTGTACCCTTAAATCAGTATTTCACCATTTGCTCTTCCTGCTCCTGATAGCCATTCTTCCACTTTGCTTTTAAGCATTTGACATTTTTAAATCCCATACACAGTGAAATGATACAGTATTTGCCTTTTTTTGCATCCGAGTGCTTTCACTTGGTATAATGCCTTCCATATTCACCCACGGTAGTTCTATCTTTGACTTTTGGAGGACTCCACATGCTGTTTTCCAAAATAGCTACACTAATTTACGTTCCCCCAGCAGTGTAGAACGTTTTCTTTCTTCAGGATTTTTAGCATGAATGTATGATTTTATAATAGCCACTTGTCTGGTGACCTGTATTCCATCTCAACAAAAATATGGGCAAAGTATTAGAAACAATCATGACAAATTCTCTTATCATTGTATTGTTCCACTCGTTATCCATTGATACTATGACATATAATTTTAGAATTTGGTTCTGTTATGGGTTAAACTCTGTTCTTCCAGAAAAGATGAGTTGGGTCCTAATTTCCAGTGCCTCAGAATGTAACCTTGTTTGAAGAAAAGAGTCTTTACAGAGATAATCAAGGTAAAATGAAGCCATTAGGGTGACCCCTAATCTAATATGACTAGTTTCTTTATAAAAAGGAGAAACCTAGACACAGAGGTAAGCACACATAGTGAAAACATGATGTAAAGATATCTGGGGAGAAGATAAGTGAAGAGAATTGCTTGGAACAAATCCTTTCCTCATAGCCTCACAACGAGCTGAACCTGATAAGATTTCATCTTAGACTTCCAATCTCCAGAAGGCAAAACATTTTTGTTGTTTAAACCACTCAATTTGTGGTACTTCATTATAGCAGCCCCAAGGAAATAATACAGGCACATTTTAAAAAAATTTTATGTTAAAATCATTAGTTGTGGCTGGGCTCCAGGGTCTATAACAAGGACGACTTCCTGACAGGGGTTCCTTAAAACAGCAAGTTTTTCTAACACATACACCTTAGTCCTAAATGTTTCCATTCAAGAGAAAATTCAAAAACAGGTTTGTTCCTAATCTTTCACCTGTATACAGGGTTACATGTTCAAATTTGTTATTATAGCATGGTTGATAATTATGAAGTATGGGAGACAATCTGAAAGTCAGTAGAGAACTGGGAAGATCAACTGTGGTATATTCATAAAATTGAATGCTGTACTATAAGTGAACTGGAGCTATTTTACTGAAGTGGATCAATCTCAAATTTTTATATTAACGAAAAAGAAAACACAAATGGCAGAACTTTATTATACCATTTGTGCATTATCAAATCACACAAAACTACACATATATACATTAATATGTATGCATGAATACACATATATACACATGACATATTGATATTTATATATATAATAAAAGTACAAAAATATGGATTGAAAGAAAAATTACTAAATTCTTGATAATAGCTGCCACTGGGAAGAGAAATAAAGAAAAGCAACAAATTGGGGAAGGGATCATAAAGAAACTCAACTTTAATAGTAGTGTTTCATTGTATTTATTAAATACAGGTACATTGTGCAGTGGGGGGGGGACTCAAACCATTAGCTATAAAATCTAATCCTTAATACAAAACTTTTATTCTTTAAATTATTAATTAATAATAAATATTCAGTATAAACATTATGTTTAAACATATCTACTTTTAGAATGAAAAATTTCCCTTGCCTTTCTTGGATTCTTGTCTTTTCCTGTTCTAATTCTTCCTGTCTGGCCCGGTGTTCTCTGATTCTTCCACCGAGTTCTTTTAGTGAACAATTCACGTGGGAATTCATTTTTTGTTCATCTCTTCTTCATTTTGACCATCCTACATACATGTCACATACAGCTCTGTAGTTACAAAGTCAATTTCTGGTTAATTCTCCTGGAGAAGAGATAGCCTGAGCCGATAATGTTGACTCATGGAACCCTCATGGAGAGAGAGAGTCAGGGTCAAGATTGAATTAAAATATGACTGCACTTCATGGGACCCGGAACCAGAAGCATGTGAGGAATACAGGAGAATAAAAAGTTTGAAATGTACACAATTGATAATTCTTCCAATATTGAATGAATAAAATATAAATAGAAAATTTATCTCACAAGGAAGGGAAATTCTCTTTTCAGGAACATATTATATAAAGCAGCATATACAAAGATAAACATACCAATTTTTTTCAGTGCCAATTGCATAAAATAGGATTTCTCAGAATTTCTACATTTGTAGATCACAAACCTGAAGAACTACTAAAAACAGACAATATGACATTAACAATTTCCATATTAAAAAAATGTTGAGATTTTCCACAAATCTGAAAATTAAATTAGAATTTACATCTTTTAGCAAGTTATAATGCTAAAAATAATTCACTAAACAACTAAAACATTGTTACAAAAATCAAACATACCAGTAGAGAAACAGGATTATCTGTCTATATATTCATAGAAGATATTATCAAAGCACTGCCATTTGAACAGGAGATTAGAGAGTATGTAGTTAAAAACAGAAAAAGAAAGATGGCACAGCTCTAATAGGGCCTAAATAACAAAACATTCTCTTTTCTTGGACCTTGTGTTGTTTGGGAATCTATTACTTTTTTAAAAATTTGTAACTTTTAATTATTTCAGTTCTCATTCTAATTAAATATTCCCTTCTGTATATAATTTTTCATGCATGATTTTGGAGTTTGAAAACTGCATAAATTCTTCCTATTAAGACAAAATAAATGTATACTGACTCAATGTCTTCTGAGCCAGATCCTACATATGTATTTTTCAATATCATCTGACACAAGGTAGGTGGAGAAGGGAAGACAGAATGGAAAAAGTGGTTTTGATCAATTTTGCTTAAAATAGATTATACTGTAAATTTCATAGAAATATTTAATTGGGTGAACTCTTTGCTGGCTTGGGTGGTTTTTAGCATCCTGGAAGGAGCTCGAGTGATGGAAACTCTCTGAAGCTTTACCTCCATTTATTCCTATGTCGATCTTTTGTTCTTCCACCTAAGTAGCAGCCCAGCCTTGCTCTGTAATTCCATACACACAATCACTCATTCAACAATCTTTATCAGTGAAGTTAGTAAATATCAGTTAGTAAATATACCGTTCCAGGTAGAGAGGTCACGATACTGAACAAGAAGTCCCTGTTCTAGGAGGGATTTTCTTTCAAGTTGAGAGCAAGTAAATACAGAAATAACCAAGACTATTTTAAGTAGTCATATAAACTTCGCAAAAAAATAAAATAAGTGATGACAGCAATTCTGGAGTAATGAGCCATACTAGAGAGTCTTTGAGAATATGTACAAAAAGCTGAGGTCTAATAAACATAAACCAGTTCAACAGAAGTTCAGGGAGAAATGTTTTAAACAGAGCAAGCAGAAAGTGCTAAAGCTGAGGAGCAGGATTATAGGTCTAAAGAATATAGAAGAGGCGGTGTGTGGCTAGGGTAAGAGGTGAAGGACAAGTGGTAGGTAGCATCATGTAGGAGTTCTAAGGCAAGATCAGTAAGATTTATGGATGTTATTCTAGGTTCAATGGCCTAGTCCCTCCTGAATGTTCCAAAAGTACTTCAGAACAGCATATCTCAAACCAAATTCATCATCCTTCCACCAACAAGCTAATGCTCTATGTGGGTCCATCTTTGTTAACAAAATCATCTCTTCTCCATTGTACAGCCTAAAAGATCTCCTGCTCTTTCCTGTAATTCTTCTCTGATTTCCAATTCTAGTCACTTACCAAGTCCTACTAATTAATCCTTCCTGCTAAGCATCTCTCATCACAGGCTCACATTTCTCATTACAGGCGGCCCATGCCTGTAATCCCAGCGATTTGGGAGGCTGAGGCAGGAGGATCATGAGTTCAAAGCCAGCCTCAGCAAAAGCAAGGCACTAAGTAACTCAGTGAGACACTGTCTCTAAATAAAATACAAAAAAAAAGAAAATAGGGGTGAGGATGTGGCTCAGTGGTGGTGTGCCCCCGAATTCAATCCCTAGCACCAAAATATAAAAAATAAAAAAGTAAACAATAAAGTCTACCCCTTTAGGCATGGAAACTCTTAGGTTCTTAAGTCTGGCTCTCTCCTACAACTCCAATGTCCAACTTTTCTTTCTTTTTTTTTTTTTTGGTACTGGAGATTGAACTCAGGGGCACCCAACCACTGAGCCACATCCCCAGCCCTATTTTGTGTTTTATGTAGAGACAGGGTCTCACTGAGTTGCTTAGCGCCTCGCCATTGCTGAGGCTGGCTTTGAACTCGCGATTCTCCTGACTCAGCCTCCCTAAGTGCTGGGATTACAGGCTTGCGCCACCGTGCCAATGTCCAACTTTTCACCTAAATTAATTCTCCAACAAAACTCGAACTACTTCCAATTTCCTTTACATCCCCACTGCTTCGAAGCTCTATTCTCTATGAATGCTATTTCCTGATATTTGGAATGATTCACATCATTACACCCCCTGCAGTGCCTCTGCAAATTTCATCCTTAAAAAATACAGTTTTAGTCTCACTTAAAAAAAAAAGTAATTCTCTGAACATTCACACTTTCTTCCATTCCCTCTTTCTCTCCTACACTCCCCACCATCACCCAAAACCACACCACAATTCTTGATTGCCTCTCTGCTGCTTCTGTTGGTGTGTAGCACATCTTTAGATGTGCTGATGTCCTGTGTGATTCCATGCCTATGCCTCAATGCAGTGTGAGAGGAGGAGCCTACAAAGCTTGTGGCTCAACAGTACAAACATCAACCATCATAATAAATTGCTAAACACAGAAGGAATATAAAGATAACTAAAATAATCCTTTTATATTACAAACAAGAAGATTGATAACCAGAAAGCTTGAGCAGACGAGGTCACCACAGCTAGTTTCTCCAGAGCCCATAACTTTAAGTCCTTCCTACCTACCGAGCTTTAGTCTGGAGTTTCATGCACTGATATGTACAACATCAGATATGGTGATCTGATTTTCAGAAAGAAAATTAAAATTAAACTTTAAAGCAGAATATATTTTTTTATCTCACATAGTGACTTGATCTTGAGCTTGTAATAATCTAATTGATACTGTCAACAATTGTATGTTTCTCTGCATTCACTTACTGCTTCACTCATTAATTTTCTTGTCACTTCTTCAAAACTATTTACAACCTTATATGCTACCGACCAAATTTTGTGCTGAGAATGAACATACAATAAGAAACATGGTCTCGAACATCAAAACAATCACAGAGAAATAGACGCTTCATGACAGTGTAAAAGCAATGTTAAAAAGGTGATAAGGGAATAAGCGATGTGCATGACTTTGTTAGGAATGAACAAGAAGTATTTTTTTTAGAGAAAATAATATTTGGGCTACACATTCATTCTTTGTTAATCATTAATTGTCATTTTTTATTGTTAAATTTGATAACAATTTTTTAACATGAAAAACAAAGGGCCAAATCATAAAATGATCAGTGTGGTTTATAATCACAGCATGAATTAATTTCATAATTGATAACATTAATTTATCATTCTACAAAATTATAGTCAAGATGAGTCAATGAAATTCACATGCCCATGAAATTTAGCCCTTATTTTAGTCTTTTAAATTTTATGTCTTATTAGTCTACTCCAGTTTTTTTGAAATCCTTTAAAGTATTTCTGCTTTAAAGTTTAATTTTAATTTTCTTTCTGAACCTTCTAAAATTGGGCTAAGTCCAGAATTCATTTTTGGACTCATTTCTGAGTTCCCAACTACAGATCTAAACAACGTACTAATTTTACTTGCCACAAGAATGCTGCTGCAATGAAGTTCTTAAAAAAAAAAAAAAAAACAGCAAAAAGAAAAGAAAAATAACATATTGGCAAATGGAAATAAATGGAATTTTTCCTCTGTTCTTATAAAGAGACCCTATCTTATTTCACAGTTTAAAAAATTCTAACAAACTTTTCTTTTTTCATTTGCTTTTTCCTATTTGTGTGCTTCATCTGTGTTCAAAGATAAATAAGTACATGAGCAATGCCATTCTTAGACATGGTTTTCTGGAAATCTAAAAGAGAAACAGTTATTGGAAGTCACTGGCTTGACACCCAAATATTGAAGTATATTGTATTTATATAAACATCCCAAAGATCTAGCTCTATGTTCTAACTTACCTTATTTACTGTGACAATCATCGCATCATTTTAACATTTTTAGCAGTCATTTAGAAGACACTGAGTCAAATCTCTCATTTTTTTATGCTGAAGAGAAAGATGCTATGGTATGTTTCTTTCTTTGATTTCAGGAATACTTCATAAAATTAGAAAATATTTCTAATTCAAATAATTGAATCTTTCATAAGAACATATAAAAATATATTTGATAGGAAAGAAAGTGTTACCATCATTAGAAATGCAACTAATTCATATTTATATATGTGATATATGTATACATGATGTAAACATTTTTAATAATCTTTAATGAATCACAGATCTTATTACTTTCAAAAATATATTGAACACATGCCTCACTTTACTCTCACAGCTCAATCATTTATATGAGGACATTGAAGCTCAACGACATACCCAAGTTCATACAACTAGGCTATTTACTAAACTAGGTTGTATTAAAACAATAGTTAGGCCATGTTGTAGATTGTTTTTATTTATGCAAATTTACTCCTTGGGCATGATCTTTAATGTTGTGATTAAATTTCCAAAGGGCATTTTTGACATTCACATTAGCTTAGTTCAAGTCGAAATTAATTTCCTCTTGACAAGTGTTATGAGTTTCAAAATATCCCCTGTGCACACGTTTCCTGAAAGGTTATTTGTAATACCAATGTTCTTGTAGAGATATCTAAGTTTTTATTATGCATGCATATCTTTGTATGTACAGCATTATTTTTAAGTTAATGAGATCAGTATTCTGTAGTGACATTTGGAAACTAGCCTATAACTTTGTGGTTATATGATTGTTTCACACTTTATTTCCAATTATTTTAGTATTTAAGTTTTAATCTTGTAAATTTGGTTGAGTGTGTGATACAATTTCATCTGAATTGTCATAACAAAAAAAAGAAATTAGCAATAAATTTGTGCAACGAAGAGTAGCTATTCTTTGCTTTGTTACTGTGATTAGTATTTTTGAACTGAAGCAAAGTGCTTGATGGGCGGAGGTCCTTTGGACATGAGCCACACATAATGCAGCAGCTGTAGGAAACCATCAGAATGCAGGCGACAGCACTTCTGCAGAATAAGCTTCACCATTCCTGAACTGTGGAACAGACCAAAACACTAAACATCTGGCAGGATGTGTGGCAGCTGGAAAATCCCCCAACCACACATTTAAAGCCCTTTAGAGTCTTGTGGTTTAACACACACATATCATTATTCTGACATTCACTAAAATTAAATGTAATTGCACATGACTGAGTATTGATTTTAGTTTATATCAGGATGATTTTTGTTTGTCACAATTTACTAATGTCTTAGAACTTATTTGTAAGCTAAGTAGAAATCCAAAGGGAAAAAAATTATATTTTTTTCCTAGTTTGAACATTTAAATAAACCAAAACTTTAAAAAAGAGAAAACAACAACAAAGAAACAAAGATCCCCAATAAAGGACCATTCTCCTCATTTTTACCAGAGTTCTTTCGTTAGTAAAGATGTAATATTTAAGGAGTGCTTCATTTTCATTCATAAAAGGCAGACTTCATTTCTAGGGCAAGTTTGGTTTTAGAAGGAGAAAAAGATTTTAACTAAGTATGTTTAATATGCAAATATACATATATTTTATATATGAACATATATGTATGTATGAATATGTTCATATGTATATGTGTGCATACCTAAGCACACACATGCCCACCCTTTTTTCTCTAGTATTTGAAAATTACTTTTTTAGACAAGGAAATGAGTATGAGTGTATTATAATATTTTCAGTGATTGATTCCACAGATAAAAAGACTACCAAAACACTTGCTTTCACTTAGGAAGTTAAATCCACCCTTTGCCTCTCCAGGTAAGAATATTTCCATTTAAAAAATGATGGGGGTAAGGAGAATCTCAGCAGATCTAGTGCAATGCCCTGTCTTACCCTAGGTGTGGTACAAATCTGTACAACTGTGTGCAGGTATCTCCTTCAGTAAGTGGTAGTACTTTGTAGGGGACCTGCAATTTCATGGCTGCTGACTCCTGTTGCCATAAATCATTCAGTGAGAAGATCCAGTGCGTGAAGACTGCATGCTGAAGATGTCATTGTAAAACTAAGGTGGCATAGACAATGGCTATAAGATGAACTCTGAAGATGTAGTCCCAAACCAGCTCTAATGAACCTGACTCATATTTTGCTATTGTGGTGGCATTTTTATGTTAGTTGAGCCCCCTAGTTTTATTTTAAGTCTAGTGCCTTTAGTATGATATGAAACACTAGTTAAGCACTGTTAATTCTATATTTTCTTATTTCATTTCCCTTCTAATGACCATATAATGGTTATTACAGTCAGTCTCTAGATGCTTTGTTTTTGTTCTTCATTTCTAGGTTAATAAATAGGGATGATAAACTTGAGATTTTTCATTGAAAGAAATTCTTAAAACTTTAGATAATCTTATAAGGTTCAAAGTAAAAAACTAACATGAACTACAAGAAAATAAAAAGAATGTAGTAATCATTGATACATACATATATATATATACACATTTTTACATATAAACATATTTATATAGTCAGTCAACTCTCGGGACACACAGAGGAGTTCTAGGACCCACGCAGATTATAAGACTCATGGATGCTCAAGACCCCACATAAAATGGCGTAGTATTTCCACATAACTTATGGACATTATCTTGTCTACTCTGTCATCTCTAAGTTATGGTACCTAATACAACACACATACTATGTAAATAGTTCTTATAAAATATTGTTTAGATAATAAATACAAGAGAAACAAGCCTGTACATGTTCAGTACAGATATAATTTTGTAAAGAATATTTTCAATCCACACGTGGTTGAATCCATAGATGTGATACCCATAAATGTGGAGGGCTGGGGGCTGGGGCCATAGCTCAGTGGTACAGTGCTTGCACTGGGTTCAATCTTCAGCAAGGCATATAAATAAATAAATTAAATAAAGGTCCATCAATAACTAAAAGAAATCTTTAAAAAAATATGGAGGGATGACTGTATGGCAATAATATCATTCAAACTCCATCTTCTACCCTGAAACATCATTTCAAAAAATAAATGAAAATATATTCAACTAAAGTTTTAAATGTTTTTTTAAGAGAAATAATTAAAATCATGTCAAGATATCTTTCTTTTTTGAGGAATCAAAATAGTCTGCATACTTAAATTATCTGTAGCCAAAATCATTCTATTTTTCTATTTTTGTGTTAAAACAATACAACAGTTAACTCACTTTTATTTTCTCTCACATGAAAAATTGGGAGAAAAAGCCTTTTTTTTTTCCCTTAGAGAAAATGGGTCTGGTTGGTAATAAGATGATGTTTGTTTTAGTTCTATTAAGGAACTAAAAGAATCGCTTATTTCCTCTGCATATCAGTAATAAAATGAATCATTTCAGAAGTTGATTATTCCCCAAAGGTGATGTATGGGTAAAAAGTTATTCTGAAGCACAGGGACCCATATTTTTGTTCTCCTTAACTCCCAGATTGCCCAGTGCAGATTCATATATATCTATATATATATGAATATATATATATATGAATATATATATCATATATATATATATGGTTTGCAATTCAAAACATTCCAAGGAAGCTCCTAACTGAGCTTCTTGTGCTATTTGTCAATAGTTTATGTTCTTCACAGCCTCTAAAAAAAATGTCTATTGCCATTTCAATATCAACTTTCCAAGATAGAGCTCCTCATCCACCCTGGAAAATAACTGTGACCACTTCTCTATTTTTGGTTTTGACGATTCCATTTGGCTCCCTTTCTCTGCAGCATCATTTCATTCATTCATTTATTGATCATCTTACAATTCTCAGCTCTGAAAAAAATACAAAGATGAATGAGACACATTCTCTGAGTTTAAGGCATTTGTGGGCGATGAGATAATCAGACCAAAACACATGACCAAAATCCTTTGTTGTAAGGATGATGGCAATTGTAAATCAATGGGTCTGATGTGCACAAAGATAAAGAATACAAACTAAAATTTGAAGTACCAGGGATTGCTCAGGAAGATGATTAGTTTTGTGCTAAATGATAATGAAGAATTGAGTAAGGCAGCAGGGAAGACATTCTAAATCCCATGAATATGGAGCACAGAAACAGTGTCAGCCATAGAAAAGCACAAATGTAACCAATATTGAATCAACCCTATTTTCAATGAGAGCATAACATGGTCTGCTTTGCCTTTCATATTCTTTCCCTTTGTGAGTCTAAATCTTCCTCCGCCCATAGCTGAACTCAGATGATTCTCATGATTTTCCTAGACAATCCTTTCAGTTAATGGCCAATTCCATAACCCCAAATTCCCAACAGGATTTAAAATTAAAACTTCTCCCTTGCCCGCCACTGCCCTTGTGCAGGCAATTGAGCATATGCAAGGCACATATCTCTCTTTTCTCATATGTGTAAAAAAGTGTGCCCTATACCTAAAAGGCACTAACACTCTTTCCATTTAATTCCTTCTTTTTCTTATAATATGGGATAGAAGGTAGAAAGATCTCTTGAAGATTTCTCCAAAGCTGATGGGAGTGAATGTCCTGGGCTTTACCAATAAGGGCCAAAGCCACAACAGGGCAATATTGGCACCAGCTCCAAGTCACAGCTGTACCATTCACTTGTGGTCTGGTTGGTGGCTTCCAGGTACAGAACAAAGAATATGTAGCACCCCCAGGAGGCAGTTCAGTATCATAAAAAAGCCCAGCAAGAAGATAATTGTTGAAAGGGTCAGGAACAGGTACTGAAAGAGAAAGACCATGTCCATAACCCAGGGGTGTTCAAGGTTATCAGTGTAAGTTTTCTGGCAAAGATTTGAGTCTATCACCAAGCAGACCAGAAACGTGGTGCTCACAATGGCCACAGTGACAGCTGACGTCAATGTTAATGAAGATAAGGAAGCACTAGGTATTCCAGGCCCTGATTCAGTTGTTCACCCAAATGCAGTGATGGTCAAAACAATTTGCTAACAGTTACACATACAACAGTGCTTTGATGGATCTGGTTTCATCAAGTCACAAATTGGGCACCTCACATTTTTGGGAAACATTACTTTATCAAATTCATAAAGTTGAAAATATAGTAATCCATTTGCTTTTGTTATGGTGCCAGGATAGTTTGTAAAATTAGGGTGAAGAAAACCAGGCTTACAATCAATCAGAAACTAATAGGAGAGAAGAAGGTGATACAAAGAGGACTCCAACTCTTGACAGTAGCCAAATATTTCCCAGGTGCATTCAGTATAAACCATATTTGGGTGAGAGTAGAGAATGTGAGATCAAATGCAAATCTCAAATTTCTGGTCTGAATGGATAGGTGGCCCTGTTGACATCAACCTCCATGGAGGTACAGCAGCAGGTGAAGTTTTAGAGTAGATGTGGGGCTCAATTTTAAATATGTTGCATGTGCACATGGGACAAAGTGAAGATAGCCAGTGGACATATGTATCTATGTATATGTAAATCTATGTATATCTATATGTAAATCCACACTGAAATTACTATATGTATATATTGTGGATTAAATATGAGATCTACCCCAAAAGCTCAAGAATGTCCACAGGTAAAATGATCAGAATAGGAAAGTTGTTAATCAGTGGATTAATGGGGTGATAATTGTAGGCAAGTAGAGTGTGGCTAGAGGAGACAGTTTACTGGGAACATGACTTTGGTGTCTGCTTTCATCTGCCACATCCTTCCACTATGATGCTCTGTCTCACCTTGGGCCCAGAGCAATGGAGCCAACCATGAACTGAATGTTTGAATCCATAAGCCCCAAATAAACTTTTCCTCTTCTAATTGTTCTTGTCAAATCAAATCATCATGGTGATGAAAAGGTTACTAATACAGTATATTTCTTTCTTTAAGGAGTAGGCAAAGACTCAATAGTCTAAAAAAGAAGAAAAAAATGAGAATAATTAGAAATTATTATTAGAGAAACGATATTTTTAACTTAGAAATTTATCCAATTATTAAAAATACTTAACTTCTCAATTCTACCAACAAGACGATTTCCATTCCACTGTAGGTATCATTTATATGTGATAAAACATATTATATTTCTTCCAGAAACTTTAAAAACATCTACATATATATACATATATATATATAATATATATACATTTATACACACACATAGATTACAGTGTGAGTGAAGCTAAAACAGACAAAAATATGCCTTCTGAAAGATTTTCATGACTTTATGATCAATATGGATCACTGGTTTTGGGGAAGGGGAGCTAGGGGAGTGTTGGTCACTGTTCTGTGACTAGCACCTTTTGTCCTCTGTTCTTCACTGTATGTGAATTTAGCCATTTAGGAAGCTGAGTTCCTTCCAATCTTAGATTACAGGTGTTCTTAGCACATTACCATTCCATGATCACAGATAAAGACCTTGGATTTATCTTCTTTTCTGGGATTCTGCATCATAAAGTACATTAGCTTAACACTTTTGACTTTATCTATGATAAAAATTTTGTTAAAATTACCTTGAAATTCTTACCATAAAATATTACACTGGTAGTATTTGTTTGTTTTAAATAGTAGTTAGAACTATCATTTATAAAAGAAAATTGAAAGTCTCTTTATCTAAGTAATTAAGTGAAGTACAAGTTGTTGGATATAACAGACATTTAAACCACACAAATAAAAGCCTTTCTGGGATGAGTCAATTACTCTTCAAGTTGAATAACTGCTGTAGGTTTTATTGCTATTAATGAGGTTGTTATCAGCTCAGAATTTGAATTTTTATTTTGACTGTGATTTTAGAAAAAAATTTATCTTTTATAATTTATTTGACTAAATTAATCATTGTGAAAAGAAACTATAGTGTTTATCTAATGAGTTATACTAACCAGCCTCTGCTATATATAGCATTATTATTTTGGTCATAATATTTAAGGAATAAAATACCAAATCTAGCAATGAATACAGAAATGATGAAGATGACTTCTATCCATATCAAGGATACAATAGGAAATCTAGGATGGGGATGGATAGATAAGTAATTATAGATGAGACAATATGATGCAGCAGATGAGAAGATGAATTTATTTCTCAAGCCAAAGAGTAGCCTGCCCAGGACTTCACAGTGTCTTAACTGGCTAAATACTGGTATTAAATGTAAGAGTGAAACTATCACTATCCTCAAAGATATTTTATCTCAATAGAGAGATAAAATAACACACAAGAAAAAAAATAATTTCAGAGGAGGGAAAGTACTCCTCTTTTCTAATAGTAATTTCATTCTCAATTTAATCAAAAGCTAGAAGATCAGGAAGACCTCACATTGTAACAAAACTATGTATCTTCACTGATTGGGACATCTTTGGAAAAGCAGGTGAAGATTTAGACCCCAAGTACATAACACTGTTTGAGATTGCAGACACACATTTTAAACATGTCTTTAACAGAATGTTGATAGCTCTAATTTTTCCCTGTAGAAACAAAGTGTGATCTCCATTTAAAAAAAAAAAGATGCATTGTTCATTTCTTATACTGCCTAAGTGTATTATTATGCTAAGTGTAAAAGATACAGTATTTGCTAAATATATTTGGAGGTAAGGATCTTATTAATGTGTAGCCAAAAATTCTACTAACCAAATTATTCAACACTAATGGATTTCAAACTAAGCATAAATTGAAGACAATTATGAAACATATTTGCTGATAAATGTTGGCCTCTTAGATATCTCAACACTGGATATCCTTGCCCTGCCAAGGGTATTTATTTTTCACATTTTTTTTTTAAACTTTTGTCATATTCACAAGTATGTTGAAAATGTGCAGACCTTAGTAGCCTAGCCAGAAGTGCTGCAAATGATGAAGAGCTCAAAGTTATTGAGAGGTGACTTATACATTGCAACATGTTAATAATGTGTAGAGCAAAGTAGATCTTCAGACATCTGAGATCATACCACGTGGTAATGTATCTATCAAAAGTACTGATAGGGCCAACCTCAATTAACGTTCAATATTTATATTGCTTCTAGATTCCATCCTGACTCCATGCACATAATGAATAAAATCAACTAATATTTAAAGACTTAATAGAGCATCTCAAAACTTAATTACTACCTGTTATCATAATCCTTATACTAGAGATGTTTTAAAATCAAATTCTGGTGAAAAACATTCATTTTTTCATCATATTTTTGAGTACTGCTGTAGTTTGAATCTTGAATGTTTCCCAAATACCCATGTTTAGTTGAAGTCTTGTTCCCCATCCCAGCAATGTTGGGAGATGATGGAGACTCTAAGATTTGGTGCCTGGTGGGAGGTGTTTAGGTCATTGAGGACAGGCCCTCAAAGGAAATTGTGAGAATCTAGTCTCTTTCTCATTCACACCCTGGCCATGAAATAGATTTTTCTCCACAATACACTCTAGTCTTGATGTGTGACCTTCCCACAGGCGTGGAAGCAATGAAGTCAAGTGAACATAGACTGAAACCTCAAAACTATAAGCCAAAATAAATCTTTATGAGCTACCTCAGGATTCTATTATAGTAATTGAAAACTTGCTAACACAAACACCAACAATGAGATAAGCCTTAATCTGAATGCTAGAAATACCATACAAAGAACAAGAAAGCAATTCAGTACTCTCTTAGGGTTTATATTTTTGTGAAATACCCATGTCTACATCGTATCTTCTTTGTTAGTCAAATTTTATTGATTTTCATTGGCTTAGATTATAAACATTCCTCAGAGGTTCTTGAATAGAACATTTTACTAAATAAACTAAAAAGGGTAAATTGTTCTCTTCTAATTGGTATGAAATAAATATTTTGCCAATGATTAATTATTTTCCTCACATATGGCTATTATTAAAAAGGTTTTCTCTCACTTCAGATCTGAATATGAGTCAAAATTTATTTCTGCACTAGATTTTATTCAAACCAAGTTATAGCACAATTTTCATTATATGTATAATGTCATTTTTTAGAATATTTTTTAGTTATACATGGACACAGTGTTTATTTTTGTTTTACTTATTTTTATGTGGTGCTGAGGATCGAACCCAGTGCCACACACGTGTGAAACAAGCACTCTGCCACTGAGCCACGACCTCAGCCCCCTGTATAATGTCATTAAGTGTGCATGTGTGTAACTGAGTACCTGTATTATCACGCTACTTTAATTAAATATTTGTTCTTAACTTCTGACTTCAAATTCTTCTTTAAGAGTAAAATCCATTTATAACACGTGGCTCTAAATCATCCTATACTCTATTAATTAAGTGACTTTAATTTTAAAAATAGAAGATTTGGGGAAAACCTGCCTAATATCTTGTTTTTATATCTGCAACAATCATTATTTATGAGATAAGAATTTTCTACTAAAGATCATCTTCTGAAACATTTTTATAAATAAGGTTAGAGTGGAAAACTATCTCTTTTTACCTACTGAAAATCATTTTACCTGGACTGCAAACTTTGGCAAAAATTGATTGACTGTCACTTAATTGTCAATTATTTTCCACAGGTTTTCTTCCCATGATTATAGAATATTATTCTAATTTAATTTACATTTGTCTTTTATTTTCTTTTCACTTTAAACTCTTCCTTCCTTTCAGTGGTTTTCCTCTCCGTAGTCAAATTTTAGTGATTATATAAATAACAAGTCAAGCTTCCTCAGATGAAATACAGAAGACTTACAGTAACACTGATAAGTAAATACAGAATAGAAATAGAAGAAATGTAAATGTCTTCTTTTAACAAAATAATTACTAATATAGAGTTCTGTACTTGGCAAAAAACCTTTAAAGATAAATGTGAATAAAAGCATTTTTATAAAATTAAGTGAGAAGAATTCATCACTAGAAGACCTATGTCGAAATAAATACTAATGGGAGTTCTTCAAACAGAAGACAAATTAGTAAAAATAAATGTGGGGAAGAGTAAAAATGCTAAAAAGGGAAGGAAAAAAACATGCCATTTAAGCACTATCCAAAAAAAATTCTTGTGTAGCTGTGATTATACCAAACCAGGAATGTTTTAAGGGAAAAAGCATCACCAGAGATACTTTCTTTTTTTTTTTAAGTAAAAGATATAACCTACTAGAAAGATCTTTAAAGTTTAAATTTTTTTTTATAAAACCTATGGCATAACTTCCAAATGTATATACATACAACAGGGTAACAAAGTAAAGGAGAAATAGGCAACTCCACAGTAACAGGAGTAATTTAACACATTGCTCATAAGTAATAGACCAAACAAAACAAAAATTTAACAAACACGTAGAAGATCTGAAAAATAGGACTAAGGAACAATCTCATTGACATATCTGAGGCAGTAAAGCACAAAGTAGAAAAGTAATAGGTGCTTTTGAAATTTACATGGACATTTATCTAAATTTATTGTAAATGTTTTCTCTCATATTCTGATGCTAGACAGAGAGGAAAAAAAATGGCATAAAAAAAGTGGAGCCTCATGAACATAAAAGGAAGACTGATAGAGTAGAGGAAAGGGATTAAGAGAAAGGAAGGACATAAAAAAGTGCTAGTGAATGAAATCTACCAAATAATGCTATGCCCATATACAAATATACTACAATAAATCATGCATACACACCTATGCATAAACATATATATGTATGTGTATATAATTATAAATGCACCAATTGAAATAATAATAAATAATAATAGAAAGGTAATCAATAGAGTATAATAAGTATATCAGGAGGAGGATAGAAGGCAAGGAAATGGAAAGTACTGGGGTATGAGATTGATCAAATTATTTAATAGGCATATAAAATATGACATAATAAATTCCTTTATTATGTATAATTGTAGTGCACCAAAATAATTTTAAAAAATATATCTCAAAGTATTGAAAAGTAGGTAAAATTACATTTTAGAGAAAAGTATCGCATTAAATGCACATGTAAACTAAAAGACTAAATACTTTTTAAAGAAGTTAGAAAAATAGCAAGTTATGAAAAATAAAAAGCAAACACAAGTTAAAATACAAAAATTAAATTAAAATTTTACAAAATAAAAAGCATGCAATAGAAAAATTCAGGGGCCAAAGTCATTTTTATGAAAATAATAAATTTGCTAAGCTCCCAGTAAGACTATGATAAAAGAAAAGAGAAATGAAGAATATCAGGAAGTTTAAAATGGTCTATTGAGTGTTGTTGAAAAGGATAATATTTTCAATAAGTGCTGAGAGGTCAATTATATATCCACATGAAAAACAAAAAACAAGTCCTGCTCCTCCTCCCCCAACACACACACACACTAGAATTCTAGCTGGGTTTTAGATCTAATTTTGAAAAATAAAATAACAAAAATTCTGGAAGAAAACATAGAGGTTATGGCTTGAATCTATAATCTGTAATGATTGTGTGAATATACAATTCAGTGAATAAACAGGACTTAAAAAATAAAACTTAGTTCAAGCTGAAAGCCATCAGAGATCAGCTGCAGAATTAGAAATGAAGAAATAATGAGGGAAGGCAGGGAAGAGAGGCAAGGAGGGAGGGACAGGAGGAGGAAAGGAAGAAGAAAGGAAGGAAAGGGAAGGGAAGGAGTAAACTATGAAGAAAAGAGATTCCTTCAGCATTCAAAGATTTGGGATAAAACAGTAATAGTATTTAAGAAAAATAAATGCCTAAATATTGATTTTCAAGCTTCATTTTATGTACACTCAGAGAGGCACTGTACTTCCAATCTACTTATTTTTTTTTTAATAGAAGAACTTCCTGGATCATATTGCTCTTTTCTTTCAATATTTTTTTAAACTTTCTTTTTTTAAATAACTTTATTTAACTTATTTATTTTTATGTGGTGCTGAGAACTGAACCCAGTGCCTCACTTGTGCTAGGTAAGTGCTCTACAACCAAGCCAAAACCCCAGTCACAACCTACTTATTGATGGAAAAGATCCCTGTCTCTATTAAGGAAGAATGACGTAGAAAGATTTGTGGGAACAAAAATGTCTTTTGGGAAAAAAAAAATAAAACTTACTTAATAATAAAATAAAATATAAATCTAGCAATGCAGGTATCTCTGCTACTTTCAAAGGACATACTTCATTTTGGAGATTAGAGGAAGAAGCAGTTGACAGTGGCTAAGCATGAGCATTTGCCAATGATCAGCCCTCAAAAAGTATATTTTAAACAGTAAAAAATTGATATGCAGATACCAAGACTGCTATAGGCATAAGTTCCAGAATGGGTATGTATCAGTGTGAATAAGAATACAGAGATATAACGTACTATTTTTGACGTTCTAGAATGGCAAAGTTGGATGAGACTTTTGAGTAGGACAGCATTAAATGACAAAATGATGATGTTTAGCTTCTTTACACTTTACTTGCAACAAAAATCTAAAGTTTATTATTATTTTTAAGTAAACATTCCCTCATCAAAATAATCTATATGAAAATAGTAAAACTCATAGGAAAATTCAAAGGTCTTGAAAGAATCAAAACAACTTTGCAAAATAACAGAGTAGATCTTTCATGTTTAGAAATCAAGAATTATGTCCAATGCAGAGGCACACCCCTGTAATACCAATGACTTGGGAGGCTGAGGCAGGAGGACTGCAAATTCAAAACCAGCTCAGCAGCTTAGTGAGGCCCTAGGTAATAGTAAGATTCTGTCTAAAAATAAAAAAAAAATAAATGAAAAGGCCTGGGGATGTGGCTCAGGGGTTAAGCATTACTGGGTTCAGTCTCCAGTACCAAAAAAAAAAAAAAGAAAGACCAAAATGAAGAATTATTATAAATCTACAGTTATTAAAGCACTGGGATGTTTGTACCAAAGTATACAAAGGCATTGAGGAAATAGTCTAAAAGCAGACCCATACATGTATGATGACTTGATGCTTTACAAATATATAAAGGTAAATTTACTGAAAAAAATATCTTTAAGACAAATGGTACCAGAAAAATTGGAATCCATATATAAAACAAAAGCAAATAAACAACACAACACTTCATACCTTCTACCGCATAAAAAAAAAAGTCCAGAAAACTATATATCTATGTAAAGCCAAAAACCATCAAACTTTTAGAAGAAAATTTTGAGAAAAATTGACTTTGAGGTAGATAAGAATACATAAACAGAAAAGTATAATCCATTAAAATAAAACAATAAGGCATTTCATTAAAATTAAGAATATCTACCTTTCAAAAACATTGTTAAGAGAAAGAAAAGAGGATCCCCAGACTATGAAAAAATACTTAGGAATCACCTATTAAAAAAATTTAATCACCTATTAAAGAAATTTATCCCAGTGGGTTGGAGTGTGCCTAGTCCACTCCAGTCCAACTTCCTTTTAATTGCAACTGCAATGACCTTATTCCCAGATATGTGTCCTATTTCCAAGTAAGGTTCCATGGTTAGGATCAACACACCTTTTGTTGGGGACAAATTCAACAAATTATATTTACATGTGTCAAAACATCAAATTGTACACTATAACATGTATAGATTGCTTTATTCACCAAACCTCAATAAAATTATTAAGAATTGGGGGGAGGCAGCTCTTACAAGCAAAATATATAATAGTAGTCTTGACTTTAATAAGAAAACAAGCTCATAGTAATATAAGAATAGAATGTGCATCACCTGGAAGAAATTGAAATTGAAAAAGGACTGGTCATAAGAGAGTGACCTCATTAGAGGCTCCCTCAGGAAAGAAGGGAAAGCTGTAAGGAAGATACAGAGCATCATGATTTTGTCCATTGGGTGTCCCAGTACACGTGTGATGCACGACAGGCTTACCTTTTAAAAAAGTCTCAAGTAAAAATGGGTCACATACAAGGCCAAGTTTTGAAAACATGAAATAATATTCTATGTTCTCAAATTTTAAAGGTCATTTTAGAGCATAGCAATGTGCTTCAAACTACATTGAAGAAAGAGATACTACCATAGGTTAATTTATAAAGATTAACATCTGCAGCATGACAACATAAATTTGATTTAAAATAAGGAAATTAAAATGGTTGAATCACAGTGATCATTAACATGATTCTATGTAAATTTATGAATGTGTTTTAGAATTTGACAGAGTAAAATTTAAAACAGAGGTTTTAACTTAATCCAAAAATTCTGATTTTTTTTTTAAGGTAGGATGCATTTAGAGAACGACCGTGAAATGTGTCATTGAATGTGATTTAATTTTTTAAAAGTTATCTTATACCTAACAATAGAGAAATCACAAGAAAAACAGATTAAATATAAGATTTTAAAGTTTTTCAGTTTAAAATATGTACGAACATTATCTGTACATAATTTCTGAGAAGTTTTTGCATAACCCAAAGTGTAATATCTCATTTTTAGAAATTACTGGATTTGTTTGTTTTTGGTCATTATTGGCAATATTGATCCATTTATAATTCCCAAGTTTTTCTTTTTCCCTCCAAAATCTCTTCTGATCTAATTTTATGACATTATTCCTAAAATTTTTCTTATCTACTTACCTAATGTCTGGCCTGGTATTATTAGTCTGTTTTAGCCAGTTGGGCTTAGATCTGACCTTACTGAGACTATAACTATATTTTGAGTCCAGAAGTGGTATTGTACATCCTGATATCTTAGCATTTAGCACAAGATGTTGCTCAGAGAGACACATTTTTTTTCCATGAATGAAGTGGAGTTAAGTCATTAAATGTTTTCTATAACTGTCATCTATGCAAAGTCTAATGTAGAGCCAGACTGGGCCGGTCACCCAATTAACCTGTGCTGATCACTGCAGCTGGAGTTCAGCACTAATATTTGCTGGATCTTTATGAAACATCCTTTTGTGTGCCATTCAAAATTTTTACTGGACAAAAAAAAAAAAAAAAATCCCCAAAGGGCTGGGTTAGAAAAATATATTTCATCTTTACCAGTCTTATGATACCAATTTTTGGTTCATTATTTTCTCTATCCCTAGTTCTCCTAAATTTCAGTAATTGTGAAAGTCAATTTGTTCTACTTCTTATGCATTTACCAATGGAGAATAGTCCTTAGGGGCTCTTTGAAGATTACATTAAATGTAATTATCTGGTCTCAAGTGAGTAAGACCCTAATTACTTTTGAAAAAAGTTTCCTGAATGATATACGTTGAACCTACATTCAATTTGTTTTACTCACACAGCAACCAAGAAAAACATCCACTGACAGAAATACAATGTATAGTCTAATTTGGTATGCAATGCATATTTTTAGCAAGTCTAATTCCAACCTCCTAAAGAAAAGACTAATTTTCTTTTGTCACCAACACAATAGGTCAATAACTATATTTATTTTGCTATGTCTCTTTGAATAAAATCACCAGTACATAATCAACACTTGCCATGCTTAATGTGGTTTTCAAATGTAATGTTACATTTAATTTATGCATTTTTCAAAGCAAGGCTATAAGTTAAATTATTTGTGTTATTTACATTAATTAAAAAATTAGGCAGCTGGGTGTGGTAACCCACACCTGTAATCTCAGTGACTGGGGAGGCTGACACAGGAGTATTCCAAGTTTGAAGCCATCTTCAGCAACATAGTGAGGCTCTAAACAACTGAGTGAGACTCTGTCTCCAAATTAAAAATAAAAATGGCTGGGGATATGGCTCAGTGGTTAAATGCCCCTGGATGAGCCCCTGGATTCAATTCCTAGTACCAAAAAAAAAAAAAAAAGGTATAGAAATCTCAGTCAATGTGGAAAATATATGAAACCTACAATTTTATGTGACATGGGCAATGTTCTGAATGTATATTCAGAAACTAAAAAACTACATAAGGCTCCTTTCAGAATGAATCTTTCCCTTCCTAGTCTCCTAAAGATAATTTCAATACTTTAGTCAGAAGTCATAAACAGGCAGTACTTGAACAAACACATTTGATGATGGACTTCTGTCTCAATGATTACAGTGCATAGTATTGTTTTTTCTTTTTACCTCTATGGTAATTTTTTGTTTTGTTTTTGTTTTGAGGTTTTTTGGGGAGGAGGTTTTTGGTTTTTTTGTACTGGGGATTGAAGCCAGGGGTACTTTTCCACTGAGCTGTATTCACAGTCCTTTATATTTTTATTTTGAGACAAGATCTCACTTAATTGCTGAGGGTTGTGCTAAATTGCTGAGGCTGGCTCAAACTTGTGGTTCTCCTGCCTCCAGAGGTGCCAGGATTACAGGCTTGGGCTGCCACTGCCAACTGCCTCTAAAGTATTTTTTTAATCAAATAACTTTATGTTTTTGTCAGCTTTTTCATTGCTGCTGCAACTAAAACACCTGACAAGAACAATTGTAGAAGAGGAATGGTTTATTTAGGGGCTCACGGTTTCAGTGGTCTCTATCCATAGACAGCAGACTCCATTCCCCAGGGCTCGAGGTGAGGCAGGGCATCATGGCAGAAGAGAGTGGCAAAGGGAAACAGCTCACATGATGATCAGAAAGCGGAGACTCCACTTGCCAGATACAGATATATACCCCATAGTCACGCCCCCAATGAACCACTTCCTCCAGCCACACCCACCTGCCTCTAGTCACCACTCAGTTAATCCCATCAGGGATTAATTCACTGATTAGGTTAAGGCTATGACCCGATCATTTCTCCACCAAACCTTGCATTGTCTCACGTGTGAGCTTTTGGGGGACATCACATCTAAACCTTAACACTTCACATGTAAAAATTTTGAGAAATATGAAACAGTATCCTGGCTTCTTCTGAACATTTTTGAGATTAGGCAGCACAATCTACTTCCTACAAGGCAGGAATCTTCCAGCTGTGAACAATGACTGACCCATGGCAAGTACACATTAGTTTATCACTGATGTCAGCAACTACTATTTTTCTTACCTTGACCCACTTCAGCTATATATTACTTGCTTGTGCAAGTCTGAGAATGTAATGTATGATTAACATGCATCCGGAGAGTGTGAGAGGTAAATTCGGAAAGACCTTCACACTGAGAACCCCAGGGCCTAATAAATTGCCTTTACCATCTATCTCTCTTTTCTTTCTACTAGTTTACTATTGTTAAATTCAGGGCTAGTTCCTGACAAAATTCCAACATAGTTAAAATTTACTTTCTATTAAGCCTATTTCCAATTTATATTCCCATTTGCAATCTATTTCAATCTATGTGTGTGTATAATATATGCATATAAATATAAATACATCATATATATATATACTCACATTGTATTTTATGATTTTTTTTATATATCTGAGTCCTACTATTTGAATTACAAAAGACTTTTGAGCTAGCAAAATATATAACACAATGGAATAAATTAATAAACCTGAAGAAATATGGCAAGAGGGAAAACTGGAGGGGGCCAGTAAATGGGCCCCCTAAGTTGTATAACCTGTCTCTACAGTTGACTACCTTGCTCTGGGATTAAGTCCTCCTATGATTTAAATATGTGGTTGCAACTAAGTAGGGCGAAGTTAATACAAAGGAAGCATGAGAACAATTTTATTGATCCTTATGTTGAAATTGTGGAGGCCAAATTGTTGGGTCAAGGTCCCAAGACCCTTTCAGAGGTAAAATTGAGTCTGGGGTCATTTGGGGCCTTGAATTTGCCATAGTTCCCTAGAAGTGTATAGAGAAGAAGAGATTTAAAATGAGATGAATTTGAAGTTGATTCTGAGATATCATTCTCTTGGTATTGGTGAAGTCAGGAAATTTAGAAATTCCGGGAGAATGAATTGAAGGATCTGAGTCAATAGAAGTTGGGATGTGCAGGGGTGGAGCTTGGGCTCAACCGGGCTCTGGAGAATCTAGAAGTTAGTCTAACCCATGGACTTGAGTGGGTTGTTCAGCTGGATCTATGGTCTAAGAGCTCAGAAGTTGCAGAAAGGGTTTAGATAGGAAAGTGTAGCAATCAACTGGACTAAATTTAGAGGATGAGGATGGGTAGCAAGGCCATAAAAGACATAGCAAAGGGAAATGCGGGACAATCAGTAATGGTTAGATGAAAACTAAGCCTGCGGGAGTTGATATGATATGCTAAGTCCAGGAATTTCCTGCCATTTCGCTCAAGCTATCTCCTTTTAATTTATCCCAAGGTTCATTTGTCTTTACCTGTAATGCTCATGGATAAACCTGACCCCTCTCAATCTCACGTCTTCCATTAACAATTCTAAGGACGAAGTTTCCACATTCAGGGACTTCTCAAGAGAACATTTTAATGGGATCTTCTTATGCTTTAAATAAGATTTAACAGTCTAAAACAGTTTTGAATTTTCTGTATAATTTTCTGACAGCATTTTTCTCATCATCTTTCCATTGCCTGAAGCCACAGGGGTTGTAGCTGTAATCCACCTTTGTTCAAGCTCTACCTTCTTTTGTTTTCCAAAAGGCATAGTCTTAGCTACAGTGGCTTTTGGTGCTTCTTGTTTTGTCTTGTTTCACATAGATTGGTATTAGAGCATTTGATTTATAGACCCCTGATGAAAGGAAAGTTGAAAGGAAATCAGTAAAAAGCAATGAGGTTTGAGATGGAGGAGAAAAAGAATGCCAAAGAGGTTGATAACAAGTGATGGTAATTCAGAATTTCTTCAATTAGTGTTAATTGCTGGACAAAAGCAAAGAGGGGGCATCAGTTAAAAGAAAGAGAAAGGAAGAAAAATATTAATGATCATCCTTTATTCAAACCATACAATATGGGGTAAAAATGAACATTTTTATTGGGCAGGGTATACATATGTACATCACATATTGTCTGGTATTTCATGAAAAAAAGAGAAAGTGAAATATATCTACTATCAAAGCATTTCATTTCTGTGTGTCTTTCCACATGTAATTTTTTCTTCCATCTAGAATTTACATGGCTTAAAATTGAGATTTCTGGTAGTGACCAAACAGGATGACAAGCTCAGGTTATTGAAGAAGTACACTTTAGGAGCACTTTATGAAAATTAATTTTATTTAAATATAGCTTTATAATGGTAATATGAATCAGAATAGTAGGAAAACTTTATTTAGTATATTTTTAAAAATCTCATATATCAATCCTTTCATTAATAATTTTTTTCCAGTATTTCAAATTTTTCTTTGAGGAGTTTTATGAAAGTGTATCGGGTTTGCCAACTCAGACTTTCTGGATTTTTAAATTGATTATTCCATTTACAAAGGCTGTGATCTTCTAGTTACTACTATTTTTGTACTTTAGTTTCCTCACTTGTGAAATAGTAATACTAACAGCAAATCCTTCATATGTTATAGAGATTAAATAAAATTTGTCGGAATTTATTAGAGAAATATCAGGGACATATTAAGTGCTCAATTTATGCTAGCTAATTTTATATCAATTCTACTACTTAAAATACTTTCAAAAAATTTCAGGACAGAACACTATATAGAAATGCTTAATGAAAATAGGACTAAACAGTTTGAAAACTAATCCTATTCATTTGGTTAATGCTCTCAACTAATTATTTTGAGTTTATTCTTTCATTTGACAAATATTGACTGAGCACTTATATGTTCTGATAAGCGTACTATATATGACAGGACACTGATATGCTTTAAATACTTAATGTCCTTCAAGCCCCATATGCTTGGTAGCCACCTGTGATGCTATCATGAGGTAGTGAAACCTTTAAGTGGTGGACCTTAGTGGAAAGAAGTTAGATGCTTTGGGGAATGTCTTTGAGGGAATAGTGGGAATTTACCCCTTCCTCCTTCTCTTTGTCTTTGCATTCAAGCCACCATGAGTTGATCAGCTTTAATCCACCACATATGCCTACCTTCCCACAGGCCCCCAAATAATGAACAAACCAACCTTAGAATGGAAACCATGAGCCAAAATAAGTCTTTACTCCTTTAAAGTGTTTTGTCACAGTGACAGAAAGCTGACTAACACAGACACATATAGGGTATACAACTTGTCCTTGTTTAATTTATTGCCTGCTTACAAGATAGAGGAGCTCCTGTATGACTGGGAGATTTTGGAGAGTGTTCAGAAGAAGCCTTTTGTGTATCAAAAGTATGTGACCAAGAAGTAGGTAAAATTACTTCATAATCATCATCTAACAAATACCACCTAGTAGGGTTTCTCAGGACTGATACTTAACAACCTTCTTGATGTGAATCCGAGATAAATTAACTTTAAATAAATGCTCCATGACAGCATGTAATGTTAAAGTGAAGCTCCACTGCATTTAAAGTTTTTAATCATGCAGTGGGGGTTGCCCTGAAATTGTTGGTCAGCTCTCCCTCCTGATCTCACTTGTTCATGTGCTTTCCCTCTCTCTTTTATAGACAATGCCATTTGCAATTACTCCTCAGTATTCCACATTTTCCAAACTAATTTATTTTATTTTTGCGGTTGTTTAAAGTCTAAAAAATAAAAATAGAAACAAAAATGAACACTTTTTTACATCTCTGTTTCTCACATTTGAAATTTGTTTCATTTAAAGAGACTAACTACATAAAAGAACATTTAGTCATTCTCTTCATTTTTCCTATAGCATTCCATGTGAGCTAAATGGACTAATTTGTTTTTCTTTTTTTCCATATTATTTCAGAAACAGTAAAACTGAAATCTTGGTGAAAACTATATCATTTAAATAAATTATTGGGAATAATTATCTCTAAGCTAGAATTGCACATTTTAAATAGTAGAATTCAACTTATTCAAGCTGGCTCTTTAGATAACTAAATTGGAATTTAAAAAATATGATTATTTTATGTAGACAAATCCTACCCCTCCATTTTATTATGTGTCAATAAGTATTTGTATGCTTGAGAAAGTTACATTAGGTGCTTGAATTTTAAATATTTGTTTGACTTTTAGCAGCATCTCCCATGATTTTAGCTATTATAAAAATATTTTAGGGTCTATCCTAAATGATTTTTCCAAATGGCCAGATGTTCTTCCCTGATTTAATAGCTCAAATGAGTTCTCTTAGAGAGAAATGGGAGTCAATTTAAAAAAAAAAAAAACCTTTTGTCAAAAAGTAACAAAGCCATGAATCTGTGAAACATTTCTTCAAACTATTAGTTTCAAACTTCTCCTAGTATTCTTTAGATTAAATCTATCTATCATTCATATCTTATAAAAAAAGCATGCAGATTTTTGAACGGCAATTCCCTTATAAATCACTTATATATATTATTTCATGTCAGCAAGAAAATAGAGAATTTTTCTAATATATAATTTAATTAAGAGGCTTTCATTCCAAAGAAATTATCAGAAATTTTTACAGTCTCATCAAAACCTCAAGTACTTTTGCAAAGTCTGCTTCACAGTATGGCATCCAGAATAAGCATTAGAAAAGTATTTTAGCGAATAAAGTTATAGTTCTAAATCTTGGTCAAAAGGATGTAACCTCCTACCTCTTGATTCCAGTTGAGTTCATTGCTATTTGGTGACCTGGATTTATGAAACTGGAAATGAGAACAAAATTTTTTTTTATGCCAAGGACAAGGTGTTATCCCTTAGAATAAGGAAAAACCTTGGAAACAATAGGCTTCTTTCTAATATCTGTGTACATTAATACTGACCATGCAAAAAAGCAAAATGTTAATTTCTCCCAGGTTTAACTAGAAGATATTAAGTTTTCCAACAGCACAATTCATTCATCTGCTTGAAGATACATTTTGTTTATATCATACCAACAAGTGATTTAAAAAGACAAAGCTCAACTAAAAATATAATTCTACAAATATTTTATAACTGGCCAGAAAAAGGTAAACTTGCCCAAAACAGAAATTTTTAGATAGCAGTTTTCTTTCATATGCTGATCATCAAGAAAATTTACTTAATCTTTAAGAATGTACCTGAAGGCAGCTTTCTAGTTCACACTGCAAAATTCGAATTAAAATACCTAGAGAGAAGCTGCCATGCTTTTACATTTTTAATCATCAAGCATTATAGATTCTTTGAACTTTATCACAATTTCATATTTAAAAGTTGTTCCTTTTTTTAGTTTTAGGGAAAGTTTAAACATGGTATCATCTTCTTATCAGTAAGTGACATACCTAGATGATGTTCTTTTTGCCTGAAGGAATGTTTATTGATGGCTGCTTCATTGTTAACTCCTCAACTTACATAAAGGAAAGACATAAAACTGTAGCCCTTTAGAGGTATTTCTCAACATTCAATTTTCAGGAAAAGCTAATTTGTTTATGCTGTTTATTATCCCTTAACTAGCCCTATTGTTCTACTTACAATTAATTGCTAGGAAATAAAATTCCTTTCTCTTAAAGTAATGTGTATACATTATTTTCCTTTATACATTAGTTCTTAGAAAGTTTGAAGTGAAATGAAGTAGGAAGCTACAATAATTGAACATAAAATAATCAACTTATGTATCTACTTTTTGGAAAAGGATTTTCTTGTTTTATTCATAACATTATTTCAGATATATGTTATCAACTTTTCAATCTAATATTTTCTAGGAAGTGGACATAGACAATGTAATTATATTTACTAAATATATTTTATATTTTGATTCCTAAACCTTATGTAGTATATATAAGTGGAAACATGAGTGTTTATGTGTGTGTGCATGTGTGTGTGCATGTGTGTGTGTGTATCATATTCATGTAAAGGTCATACTCAAAAATAATTCAAAATATTAGGCTGACAATATATAGTAAGAATTATAATAGGTAGATAGCTAGAGAAAAATTATAATGTGGTTTTGATAAACAATAAAATGTGGCTATTGTATGGAAGTTTATTGTATAATCAAGGTGTCTTTTTAAGTCACTGTAGGGAAATGGTTTATTTTATAAGATAGATTGTAATAAAATCTATTTTTGATAGATTTGTAATAAAATCTATCTTTGATAAAAACAAAGAAACATACCTCACACCTTATACAAAATAAATTACAGAATTTAAATGTGAAATATGGAAGAAATCATAAAACAACATTTTTAGATTTGTGTATTTAAGGAGACTTTTGTAACATAACAAAAATCACCAAAATGCATACAGAAACAAGTTTAAAAACATAAAAATTCAAAATCCACATAAAAATAATTCTATAAAGAAATAAAGCTTGAGAAAAATTATAATTCAGTTAAGAGCTAACAAATTAATGCCTTTATGTAGATTTTTATATGAATCATTTGAGAAAAGACCGATAGTCCAATCTGGAAGATAATATGTCTGTGTGAAATCTCAGCCTCACTCAAAATGGAAAAGATACAAGTGCAAAATCAATAAATTCAATCATATAATATATATCAACTACTAGGTTAGTATAGATTAAATTTTTTGATAATAAAAACGTATTGGTAGGGCAAAGAAAACACGCACTTTTATATTGCTGGTAGAAATATAAAGGTATATAATATCCATAGAAGCAATTTGGCAATATTTCTTAAAATTGAAAATGAATTATTCTTTTTGCCTAATAATTCTGCTTCTAAGAATTTATCCAATAGATATAGCATCCACATTCTAAGTGGTATCTGCACAAAAAAAAAAACTCATTTGGAAATAATTAAATGTCCAAAGGGTCAAATCAATTTACATTTCTATAGCCATTAAAAAGAGGTAGGTCTTGCCATGCTGGTGTAAAAAAAAGGAGAGAAAGCATGCAGTGCTTATGCATGTTTGACATTGTGTGTGTAGCTAAGAAAGACTGAAACTAATGTGTAGGATGAGAACAAACGGAATCATGCTTAGACACATTCTCTAAGTGGATGTATCAGCTGGCTGGGCTGGATCACCAGGCAGTCTGAGATAAAGATATACCTTTCAATTCTGTGCTTTTGAGTCTTAACAGATATGTGCTGCTAGTGTGTGAGAGTGTGTGTGCATGTGTGTATATGAACATTAAGGGTATTTCTAATTCTTCTTTTTAACTGTCTTCTAAATGTTGCCGGTTCTAAAGTTATTTTGTTATAAAGGGAAAGAAAATTTGATGTGTCCTCATGCTAATAAGTCTTATATATCAAAGAGTATCAGAAGATTTTTTATAGAATAGTAAGTTAATTTTTTTTCTAAAACAGTAACATGAGGCCTAAAATGGCTTAGTGAAACATGACATAGGACACATGGCCCAGATCTTTACCTGTGATATTCATTTAAACTTCATTTCCCTTACTGTTAAGTAAGTAAAACTTGCTCTTAACCCTCAAAATTATGAGAGTTCAATGTCATAGTGTATGTAAAGTTCTTTGTAATCTGAAAAAATTGCATAAAAATATAAATTATTATTATAAAATACAAATTTTAGAGAAAGATACTTTAATGAATCATGTTTTGCTTAAAACAAACCATCAACAACATTAATTCCCTACCTCAGCCTATAGGAACAAATGTCCTCTCACTAGTTTTCATCAGACAAACCTTAACTGTACCTTTTTTTCTCCCTATTTCCGTCTTAAGAGCTCTACTAATCAATTAATTTTACCTCTGTGTTTCTTTCAAACATCTACAGACTATTCAATACCCCAGCAGAATATATCTGTGCATATCGATAATGGTGTCTTATTGAATCAGTAAGATACCTTGTGGCTGTTTCTGTAGCTATATCAGACTTTTGCAGGAGCTATTTCAAGTGGAGTAACTTTTTTGTGGTTACTGGGGATTCTGAGCTCACCCTCAGTCCTTTTTCTTTTGAGAGGGCATCTTGCTAAGTTGCTGATACTGCCCTTGAACTTGCAATCCTCCTGCCTCAGTCTCCTGAGTCACTGGGATTCAGATGTGTACCACCTCTCACAGCAAAGTAGGGTAGTCTTAAAGAATAAAGGAAGATGCATGCTTACTTTAAGGGACTTAAGAGAAACTTCATTTGCATGCATGTAGTTAAGTTTTGGAATTGAAGCAAATGTAGTCATTTTTTGATACAAAAATGTTCTACATGAATATCAGATTTTCTAAATGGAAATGACCTAGTCTGATGAAAGATTGAAACAGTATCACGATTTAAACGCAACATGATTTTTTAATATCTTTCATGAAAATCTCATTTTACTAGAAATGGCACTGGAACTGAGAGAAAGCCACACACAGTCTTTAAAATAAAATGATATCTAAGTGATCTTGCAGTGCTTATTAGGAAAAATTTTAACACTGCTTATACTATTTTTTTTTCAATTCAGAACATATTATCAAGCTCTCGCTGTCTCGCCACAATTTCCAATATTTTCAAATATTTTCTTAGAATAATAGAAATCTGCGAGTAGAGGCAGGTTTATAATGAAATCCCTATAATAGAACTTTTATTAGGTAGATAGAAAAGCAATACATCTGAGAAATGAATAAATGTGATTGATCAGGCATGTTAGGAAATGTAAATTTTTGATTTATACTTTTCATGATTGGCAACATTTCTCTGATTCATGACATTTTTGTTTGGACAGAATGGTAGAGTCTTAGGAAAAGGATAGGTGATGATGTCCAAATATGGGGCGATTTGACTTGCACTGGGGTCAGGTAAACTGCTGTCCAAGAACTGAAAAGCAGGAGTGCTAACATTAGCACTTCACCTACTTCAAGTGCAATTATGATGGGAGTGATATGCTAATCACAGCCACATACATACTTTTGTTTTTATGTGGGTGACATAAATAATACCAGGTCAGAAAGTTCAGCAAAGCAGTATTTACTGATTTAATTTTAGCTATTTGGAGATACAGCTAAATTGCTCCTTGAAAGGAAAGGGAATTAGAGGTTAAGATAGTTTAGCTTTCTTTTTTTTCACTTATTTTATATAATCCTATATGAAAAGCATGACCCTGCCCCAGAAGACATGGCTTGGTTCCTATAGTAGTTGCTGATCCCCAAATTTTAGATTATTGATTTTTGAATCACAAATGGCTTACTTACCAATATTACTGTGTCTTATTTTCTGTTACTGTCTTCATTATCTACTGTTACAGGTCAGTTTCTAATGAATCTCTGGTGATCTAGAATAGATTCACCTAGATAAATCTAGGCAATCCTTAGAACCATTAGCTCTCTGAGCATGATGATTTTATTTAATGCTCTTCTCTCAACCATACTATGAGAATGAAGAATCATGTTGAGGTTCAACAGAAGCAAGGGTACTATGGTTTGTGGCCCCAGATCCAAGTGTTAGAAGCTTAATTCCTCAATGCAGCCATGTTGGGAGGTGGGACCTAGTGAGTTTTTGAGTTATGGGGGCCATAGATTGATTGGGCTTTCTTTGCATGAATAATTGCTTATTCTAATGGAGGACTGGATTAGTTACCATGAGAATAGGTTGTTATAAAGCAGATTCACCTCTCATGTTCTCCCTCTTGCACAGATGTCTGCTTGCTCCATCACTTTCTCCTATGAATTGAAATAGCACAAGGCCCTCACCAGACATGGTTGTCCAATCTTGGACTTCAAAGCACCCAGAAGTGTAGCCAAAATAAACTTCTTTTCTTTATAAATACCCAGTGTCAGGTAAACTTTTATAGCCACAGAAAACAAACTGAGACATGGACATGTGTTCTTTATTTTGCTATTGTATGGTTAGCCCTTGGTACTTATGACAGGAGTGTCTTGAATTCATAAATACCATTATTTTAGAGACAGATGATGAATCACTGGAAACCTAGTATAACTTACCAATATAGTAAGTTCCTCAGAACACTCTATGGGTCACTTTCTCTTAGGCACTTACATATATTATCACAAGAAATTCCTACAACCTATAAGGTAAATGTTTTCAATACTACCAAAATTTACTTGGCATCATAGACCTCATTGTTGACTGCGAAAAGTAGAAAAGAAATTTTAATTCTTAAAATCAAGGTGAATATAACAGTTAATATTATTTTTTATTATTCAGTATAAGCAGTTGTTTATCTTTTGTGAGTCACGAATCATTTGAGACTCTAATGAACAAACATTATCGAATGGTATCATGTCCATTTCTTATAACCTATAAATTATGAAGACAGATAATATTCCCAAAGCTTTGAGGTTGATATTTGCATAACATTTCAGTTTCTAAGGTGACTCTAGGTCTTTGTTCTTCCATGAAATATCAGTGTCGCCTCCAGCAAAGTACTGAACTTTTTATTTATTTGTCTCTCTCTTTTTTTTTTTTTTTCATTCCTTCTCTGTCTCTCTCTTTTTTTTAACCAAGAAACTATTGGTCAAATATCCTTTGGGCCTTAAAATTCTACGATGTTCTATGCATTATTTGATCTGATACAGCATCTTTCTTCTCCTCACTAATACTGCTGTTATAGAATTTAATAACAATCATAACAATAACAATTAATAACAATTTAATAACAATCATTCTTCTGCTGACGCACAGCAAATGCTCATACACCACATGCACCCACATACACATACACATGCAGGCTCACTTGGCCTTATTTAATCAACACATTTTTCACCTTTTGTCAGCAACACTAAAGTCTTGTGAAAATGTTTTACTTTGAATCTTGACTTCATTTTTATTTTTGTAAATAGTCACTTAGCTGGCAAATAATCCTAGCTCTCAGCTCAGTATGCATTCCTTTACTATTTAATGTGTGGATATTCAATATCTGGCAGTAGGTGATTAAAAACTAAAAGCAAAAAAATATAATTCTGTCTCATTATGAAAAAGTATAAATCAGTTGAGAAATAAACTTTACAAACCTTAAAAAACTACCATGCAAAAAGAACCTTGTAGATAAGGCTAAAATATTCTCTATTCAACTTTTCTAATCTCTGTCGACTCCAGATGACAGATGACAATTTGTCATACATCCACCAGAATTTCTTTAATTTAGGGACAATTCAGAATACATTACATTGTTTTATGTGGAAATGTATGTAAAAGAATGTTTTCCAGGCACTGTGGCACACACCTGTAATCCCAGTAACTGGTGAGGCAGAAGCAGGAGGATTGCAAATTTCAGGCCAGCCTCAGCAACTTATGGAGATCCTGTCTCTAAATAAATAAATAAATAAATAAATAAATAAATAAGGCTGAGTATGTATTTTAGTGGCAAATCACCCCTGTGTTCAATCCCCAGTACCAAAAAATAAAAGTGTGTTTCACATACATGGCATCAAATCATTTGTATCTTACAGCTTGATTTTTGCAATTATTATGACTCCATGTGAGTACGTACGGATTGATTCACCATTTTAAAATGATGCTTTGTCTTTCATAGTGTATTTAATGAAAATGTACTCATATCTTTCTGCAGGCAGTCCTGTAGAGCCCTCTGTGTCTGACTATTTGAAAATGTAAGGCTCCATTCTCTGTCATGCTTGCTGATAAATGAAATCCTTAGTGATAGAGTGCATGCAGATTTCATTCCTCTACATTTCATCAGTTTTTCTTCCACAGTGGTTGTGTCAATTCTCATTTTTATCCAGTTTATGAGTGTCTATTTCTCTCTATCCTCACCAATACTTGAAAATATCAAACAATAATATTCAGTAATTTGATAGTTGAAAAAATCCAATTGCTATTATAACATGCTGTCCTCTGATTCTTAGTAAAAGTAAGCATAGTTTTGTAAGTTTTTTAAAAATTATAATACATTGCATAGATTTCTCTGTGAATTTGCAATTTGTGTATTTAATATTTGATATTATGTCATTTAGTTATTATATGTAATAATCGATTCTTTTTTTTTTTTTTATTTTAGTAGTATGGGATGGGACAGGCAGAATTCTTCTTTGGGTGGTGGTATGATGCTACCAGAAATGATCACCTTTGTAAGAGGTTCTCCTGGCCTACGAGATAACTTGGGGACTTGGTCTACTGTGATCATATACTTAGGATAGTGATGTCCATCGCATTCCACCATCTTTCTACCCCGTACCCCCTCTGTTCCCCTCCCTTTGCTATCTGAAGTTCCTCCATTTCTCCCCTGCTCCCCACTCCCATCCCCATTATGGATCAGCATCCACTAATCAAAGAAAACATTCGGCCTTTGGTTTTTTGGGATTGGCTTACTTCACTTAGCATGATATTCTCCAGCTCCATCCATTTACCTGCAAATGCCATGATTTTATTCTCCTTTAATGCTGAGTAATATTCCATTCTGTATATATACCAGTTTCTTTATCCATTCATCTACTGAAGGGCATCTAGGTTGTTTCCACAGTTTAGTAATAATGAATTTTGCTGCTACAAACATTGACCTGGCTGTATTACTGTAGTATGCTGCTTTTAAATCTTTAGGGTATAGACTGAGGGGTGGGATAATTGGGTCAAATGGTGGTTCCATTCCAAATTTTCTAAGGAATCTCCATACTGCTTTCCAGACTGGTTGCACCAATTTGCAATACTACCAGCAATGTATGAGTGTGTCTTTTTTCCCACATCCTCACTAACACTTATTGTTGCTTGTATTCTTGATAACTGCCATTCTGACTGAAGAAAGATGAAATCTTAGTTTTGATTTGCATTTCTCTAATTACTAAAAATATTGAACATTTTTTCATATATTTGTTGATTGATTGTATTTCTTCTTCTCAGAAGTGTCTGTTTAGCTCCTTAAACCATTTATTTATTGGATTGTTTGTTTTTTTGGTGTTAAGTTTTTTGAATTCTTTATATATCCTAGAGATCAGTGCTCTATCCAATGTGCATGTGGCAAAATTTGCTCCCAGAATGTAGGCTCTCTTTTCACCTCATTAATTTTTTTTTCTGAGAAGAAGCTTTTTAGTTTAAATCTATCCCATTTATTGATTGCTGATTTTATACCTTGTGCTTTAGAAGTCTTGTTAAGGAAGTCGGGGTCAACTATGACATGACGAAGATTTAGGCCTACTTTTTCTTCTATTAAGCTTATTAATTCCTAGGTCCTGATCCACTTTGAGTTGAGTTTTGTGCATGGTGAGAGAGAGAGGGTTAGTTTCATTTTGCTGCATTCAGATTTCCAGTTTTCCCAGCGCCATTTGTTGAAGAGCTATCTTTTCTCCAGTGTATATTTTTGGAACCTTTGTCTAGTGTAATTGTATTTATGTGGAGTAGTCTCTGTGTCTTCTATTCTGTACCATTTTTTATATGTCTATTTTGATGCCAATACTGTCTGTTTTTGTTACTATAGCTTTGTAGTATAGTTTAAGATCTGGTATTGTGATGCCTCTTGCTTACTCTCCTTGCTAAGGATTGCTTTGGCTATTCTGGGTCTCTTATTTTTCCAAATAAATTTCATGATTGCTTTTTCTATTTCTATAAGAATGACGTTGGGATTTTAATTGGAATCACATTGAATCTGTTTAGTGCTTTGGGTAGTATGGCCATTTTGACAATATTGATTCTGCCTATTCAAGAGCATGGGAGATCTTTCCAATCCCTAACCCTATCTATGCTAAACCCAAGGCCAACATCATCCTAAATAAAGAAAAATTGAAAACATTCCCTCTAAAAATGGAAACAAGATGGGAATGCCCTCTTTTACCACTTCTATTCAACATAGTCCTTGAAACTCTAGCCAGAGCAACTAGACAAATGAAAGAAATTGAGATATGCACAGAAAAAGAACTCAAACTATCATTATTTGTCTTTGACACAATACTATACTTAGAGGATCCAAAAAACTCCACCAGAAAACTTCTAGAATTAATAAATGAATTCAGAAAAGTAGCAGGATGCAAAATCAACACCCATAAATCAAATGCATTTCTATATATCAGTGATGAATCCTCTGAAAGAGAAATTAGGAAAACCACCATATTCACAATAGCCTCAAAAAAATAAATAAAATACTTGGGAATCAATCTAAAAAGAGAGTAAAAGACTTCTACAATGAAAGGACACTTAAGAAAGAGACTGAAGAAGACTAGAAGATGGAATGATCTTACCACACTTTAAATTGCCCCAACTAATGATGTTTCTGGCCCTGCTGGCTCCTACTTCTGTTGGTGTCTGACCCCACAGTGAGGAGAGAAAACCAATATTGATGTTGCACATTACTTGCTAACCTAGCAAATACGTTTTCAAGGTCACAATTTTCAGTTTCTGAATTATCCTGACACTCTGTTATCAACCACTGGTTCTACCTGAGTCTTTTCATTTTTCATTTAGTTAACAACTTGAAAAGAAGATAAACAGGAAATAAAGCACATTACTGTAAACTCTCCTAACTGCAGCTCATGGGAATATTGATAGCAGGAGGATACAGTAAAAAATACAATTTTTCAATTTTTTGCTCTCCCTCACATTGGCAATTCAGAATTATTTACATTTGGCTCTTTGAATATTAAGTTTAACCTTATGCACCCTAAATGGTCTCAAGACATGCCATAACAATGATATAATAAATTTAGATAATTTGTATATTCAAAAAGGCTAGAATTACTATGTGAGAATTGCAATATAATTACAAGAATGTGTTATCAATGTGTGAGGCCAAATTTTATTGACAGACCTAGAAAATAGTCTCAATAACAATGTAAAAGTATATAACAAAAACATTGACCTTGTCTGAAACACAGCATGTGTGAGGCATATGTGTATGGAGAAAGAAGCATTTAAGGGAGTTACTCTGCCTATGAGTCTTTAGAATATATAACTTCATGGATTCCTTTACTCTACTAAAGTTTCTTAAGTTCCCATATAATATTTATATAATATTGCTGTTTTTTAATTTTAAGAGCTTTCCATTCCAGTACAGAATTTTCTTTCACGTAGTTAAAAGGAATTTTGATCCTCCTGCCTTTCTTTGATTAAAAAAAAAAAAAAAAGTCACTCTACAATGAATCATTATAGAATCCCTGGTATATATATTTTTTCAAAACTACTTTCAAAACTATTATCTCATTTTGGACATTTATACATGAGATACATGGTAGAATGTGTTAGAACATTTTACAGATATGGAAATTGATGCCCAAAGAGGTTATGTGCCTTGCCTGAAGCACTAATATCAGTATTAGAACCTCATTTTCTCTTTTCTAAGTGAATACATTTTCCACTGGTTATATTGCTTTCTGGACTAGCACTTCATCACTTTTAATTTTACACAGACACAGACACACATATGCATTAACTCTTGCCTTCTCACAGCAGCACTGTGTTATTGCAAGTTGGCAA
>PVHX01000026.1:505063-563167 GCA_004024805.1 Geosciurus inauris
TTTTTTTTTTTTTTTTTTTTTGTAGCAGGGATTGAACATAGGTGTGCTTAACCATCAAACCACACCTCCAGCACTTTATATTTTTTTTACTTTGAGACAGGGTCTTGCTAAGTTGCTTAGGCTGGCTTTGAATTTACCATCCTTCTCCCTGAGCCTCCCAAATCACTGAGATTACAGGCCTGTGCCACCATGCCCAGCAGTTTAAACATTTTTAACATCAAAAAAATTAACCATTGTCTTTACTAATCTTTCAGCACACACACATAAACTTTTGCACAAGTGTGGAATATTATGCCAGTATGATTAGGGATAATATTCAGTCACATTTTCAAAGACAGATAAATGAGTTATCAGATCAAACAACCTAAGAACATTAGATGATGTGAGCAATTGTGTGTTTAACAGATATAACTTTACTACAAATGATAGATCTACAAGTGAATAGCTCTCAGAATCAAGATATTTTAAAAGTAACACATGTAAGAACTATTGGAAAAATATTCATAATAGAATAAGTATAGGTATTAATATTTTATATTTTTTTCCTCTTCAACCATCAGTATAATCTAACACAGTATCTTTTCCTATCTAATCAAATCTTCTTAATCTCATTCTCTCTTCTTTCTTCAATGATATATCTGAACATCAAGGTTCAGACCAAACTCTATATTAAGTTTGATATGATGTGACCTTAAATCTACCTTGCAGCAATCCTGAAACAGAGGCTCTGTCTGACTGGTACTCTTTCTTCCGGGACATCATGCCTCATCAGCTCTGACTTAGCAATCGCTCAATTTGTAGTACCTTCCCTTGGAAGGGAATAGGCTGGGTGAGGTGTGCCAGTAACATCCTGAATAAACTCCTACTATGATTTAGTTAATTAATTGAAATTATTTGCTTGTCTTTGTTCCCATTGAGCTATAAACTCCTCATGAGTACACAATGACTTGTTCATCAATATGTCTTAGGATCTAATAAATGTGTTCCATAAATATTGCATTAGTGAATGAATGCCTTTAGTTACATTTTATCTCACCCTGTTATGAACTGTGAATATCTTGACAAATACATTTGCAGTCAGCATTGTGGATAATGCATACAGTGAATGTAGGTCACTTCTGTCCATGTAAATTTGTATGTATTTATGCAAATTAAATTGTAGTTGTATTCCGAATTTAGGTACATGCTATACATTTTACCAGAGTTATTTCAATTTTGATGATTACATACAAGATACCAAAACCAAAGGAAACAATACATGAATTGATGGCACAATGCAGTATAAATAATATAAGACAACATATTTTACAGTAGGCATGTATGGCTTAATAATAGCATTGCTGATAAGCTTTCTGTCAGAGCTAAAGTGGAACTAGTATAATAACATGCTTGCTTTTGAAAAGCATTGATAAAAATTTTCATGACTGATGATAAATTTTAGCTGGTTTCCTATAAAACAAATTATTAGGTTACACAGTGACTTGCCCAAAGAACCCATTTGCATGATCTTCAAGTTCACTGCTGGATGGACTGTAAATAACAATTAGGTCATAAAGCCAGAGAAAGGCATTTTTAGATTGCCTCATAATTTGCACTGAGAACTTTGAGAATTACAAGAGAGGCTGAGCTTTAGTAATCCTTCTTGGATAATAATGGAAATAATTAGGGAGCCTTCAAACAGTCTGTCTCTGTAAAAGTTTGGTGTTGTAAATGTGAGAGAGCAAGAATATTGAAAGTTGTTTAATGGCTTTGTTGAACAGGTCTAATCAGGCAAGTTTTACCTTCTGACACAAATTGGGTCTTTGCTGATGAAAATTGAAGCTACTCTTGCAAAGAATGTTCAGGTTCTTGAGTACTTTCCATCTGCTTGAACAAATCGTATAAGAAAATAATAATGTATCTGCCTTGAATCACTTGGTCTTTCAGATTTCTTATTCATTTAAAAGACAATTGGAAATTTTTCAAAGTGAGCAAAAAGGACATATTTTCAATATTTATATTTAGTTTACAAGCTTTCCATAAGTCATATATAGGGTCAAGGCAGAATCTTAATTATGTTAGGAAAACTAAGTTAATCAAACAGAAACTTAAACCTGAAATAAAAATTCTGAAATTTCTCTTTATGTCAATCATTGAATTATAATATACTTTAGGATATTTTCAACTAAACATGTCTACAGAATGTCCATGTAATCATTCTGTCCCCAAATAATGCTTGGGAAATTTGAGTTCATATAGAGAAACATCCATTTGAAAATTTGGTTAATGTAGGAAACTAACATTTTAAAGTTGGTTATCTGCTTTTAAACTATTGTCAACTTCAGGAGTGTGCTCCGTATCTGGCAGCAAGATAGCAATAAAATTGATATCGCTGGTACTCGACATATCTCAGACCCAATTCAGAAATCTGACAAAGTCAGAACATCAAAAAACTTTAAACAAATCCAGCTGTGAAAAGACCAACTCTGAGTATCGCAGCTATTCTGGAGCCTACTGAAATAGTATTTTGAAAAGTGTTTGCTAGCATTTATGCTTCACTCAGCACATTCAAGTGTTCATATCCATGAGAAGGACAAATTTTACAAACTCTTAGGAGAACTATTCATTCAAACTCACCCATGTTAGAGATTTGACTACTTTCAGCTCTACAGTAAGTTTGGATGATATCAAGTATGTTCTGATTTATTACAAATGTAAAAAACTGATGGAAAAGACTTTCCATCCTCAAAGAATAGGGCAAAACAATTTTGTAAAACCACTTCAACCATTTGCTTTAAGGTACTTGGAAGTCTTCAGGTTAAAAATTGTCTTTATGCTGCTCTGACAAAGAAGAGATTTTCTTCCATAAGAACACATCTTTTTATTTATTTTTTTTCTTTTCCTTTCTTCTGAAAAATATAGGCAGGAAGATAATCATCTAGTCCTTAAGAAACTTTGTGTGTTTGAGGGCAATGTGAATAAATTTTAGTAAATTCTATGTCTTTTAGCTTCTAGGAATGAGCTAATAGTAACTGATGTTATAGTGTTCCTGTCTGATATGAGATGTCAATAGAAAGCTTATTAGATAAGCAGTTGTTAATAGAAGCACAAACACACATGTGAACATACTGAGAGAAAGAAGAGTGAAAGGAAAAATTGTGTTGTCATATTTCTCATACAAATTAATCAGTTTTCACTTTATACTTGTAAACTCACCAGTGGTTCTTACAAAAGTATGTCTTAAAATTCAAATGGAATGCTTATTTTACTTCTACATTTGTTAGCTATTTTAACAAACTTACTAAGATTTTTGTAGTGCTATTTAACCTTGATGCTTCTTCAATGTCACTTGTTATTAATTTGGCTGCTAAAATTCATGTATTTTAAACTTCTAGATAATGAATTTTCCACTGATGCCAGATCAACATCTCTTAGCTTGATTGTCCATAGGAATAAGAATTACACTTATTCCAGATGAATTACTTTCGAGATTATTGGATCCAGGAAATCATCATTATTGCATTTTCCCCCAAATTATAAAAAGAATGGTTAGAGATTTTCTTTTAGCATATGTTTTGTAAGTTACTCTCTATTTTCCCACTGCTATTAAATACATTCAGAATAGTTTTGAGAATATTATTCTTCTTTTGCTTCTGGGCCAGAATCACTTGAACAAAAAAAATCTATGCAGAGATATTTTGGAGGCACCAAAAATGATCCTTGAACCCAAATATATTCCCCTCCTACTGTGGTTTTGAAGCTAAAATAACTTGCTGCATATGTCTGTAATTTCACCATTGGTGTGAGTCTTTTGAGAAAAACAGGCGTTATTATCTCTTGAATGTTATTATTTAGGTCAGATAATATATATAGGAATACCTGTATAAATAATCAAGATAGACAACTGAAGTTATAAAGAACTCTAAGAACGAAAAAAGCTTTTTGATAATTTGAACACAAATTTTATAATTTTAAGTTTTTTCTAGATACTCTCTCTTCAACTTTTCCTTCCATCTTCTATAATGTTCAATTCTTCCTTTGCCATCTAATCTCCTTTATTCCTGTTTTGGAACTTTGTTCTTTTGTACACTATGACATCACTCTTCATTCACCATCATTCTTTATCCTGAGGTCTAGCCATTTGTCCCATCTATTTCCAAATACAACTATAAGTCACTTAAAAACCAGGACACATTCTGAGAAATTGATCCTTAGGGCAATTTCAGTTGTATGTAAACATTATAGAATATACTCCTCCAAGCCTAGATGATCCAGCCTGCTACACACCCATACTTTATGGGATATATGGATATATATATGGCATAGCCTATCTTCTAAGGCAATGATGAATAAAGCAACATGAAATGAAATCAAGCAGAGAAAATGATGCCATCAAGAAGCCTGATAAACACATATGAGCCTGTCGTTTTAAGACAGCATGGTTTTTCTATTGTAGAAGTGCACTCTAAACTTAGGATAAAAAGTATAATACAGTAAATGCCAGGAGAAGCCATGTATTATCATCATCAAGTATTATGAACATAAAGCAAATAATTGGATGTGCTTTACTTTCATATGACTAGAAGCTCAGTGGGTTTATTTTCACCAGCTCTACCACAGACATGAGTCATGCTTTGTGCTAGAACACTATGATGGCAACAATGTCACCAGATGACAGGAAGGTTTCTGCTCCATTATAATCTCATAGGACCAACAGCATACATGTGGTCTGTCATTGAGCTAAATGTCATTATGCAGCAAGCCAGCTGGTGCAGCATGTGACTCTTACTTTCTAGGAAACAACAACGCTCTCCTAGACAGTGCTTTCCCCCCACCTTCAGCTTTCTTCAGGTCTTTTGGCTAGTCACCTGATCATCTGATACATGATTCTCTTCCTGGTTTCTGGAACTTTGTGCTTTTCACTTTGCTTTTGATTGATATCTGTCTGTTATCTCACTAGTTCTGTCCTCTTTTTTCCCATAGGAACCTTATAGGATCTGACTTTGGTCAAATGCCTTTTTAAAAATTTTTCGTCTGTTTTTGCTATGAATTCACTCACTTTATTAAATTAAATCACTTTCCTATTAAGATAACTTTACATCCTACCCTTTATCTGGACCTCTTTTCAATCATATCCTAGATATTGCTAAATTAGCCTAGCTCAGCCCAACTCATTTTTTTCTTTCCATATACACCTCATCTTTCAGATCTCTCTATTTTTTTTCAATAATCCTATGGTTGTTGCAATCCTCCTGACCCATAATCTTATTTTATTTATATATTATTAGGCTTGTCTTTCTTCATTGTTTATATTCCAGTTCTTAATGTCCTCTATTGCTTATTTCTTCAAAGTTCTTCTTTGAACTGGGCTCATTTATGTAGCATCCAATGCTGCCAGTTCTGCTTAGTTGATCACCATCTATTATATACATTTATCCCAAGTAATCTAATATAAAAGGTCACTTTATTTATATCCTCCTCTGAATTTGGACACCTTTCTTGGATATTAAGATCTCATCTCTACCCAGCACAATTTTGAACATGCATCCTCATTGCTAAAAATAATACATTTGCTTTCCTTATTACTATACCTTTTGGGTGGGGGGTAGCAGGGATTGAACTAAGGGACACTCAACCCCTGAGCCACATCCCCAGCCCTATTTTGTATTTTTATTTAGAGACAGGGTCTCACTGAGTTGCTTAGAGCTTTGCTTTCACTGAGGCTGGCTTTGAACTCTCAATCTTCCTGTCTTGGCCTCCCTAGACGGTGGGATTAAAGGTGTGTGCCACCATGCCCAGCCTTATTACTGTATCTTAAATGTACTAGTTATATTATTATGTAACATATTCAGTGTATGTTTGTGTGTATATGTGTACATTAATTGATGAGCCAAAGGGCACAAAATGATCACAGATAAAGGAATAGAAAATGTAAGCATTTAGGCTATTGTTTAATTACTTTTCAGAGTAATATATTTTTTCTGTTTTGACTTTGTAAGAAAAATTGCTTTCACACAAGTCTTATAATTATGATGCATAAAGGAGAGGAATAATTAATTCTGATTTAGATGTTTCCATTCAGATATCACAATGTCTTAAATATAATAATAATATAAATTTAAATAGAATTTAAACATAATAATATAAACAGTCTTTTAAAAATCTGCCCCAAATAGCAACAGAGTTAAATAAATCAATGTCAGAGTACAGATACTATTTGTAATTTTTAGATCATTAATATTTCTACATTAAAATATTATCTAAGTTCAAAAATAAACTCAGCAAAACAGGCAGATTTTGTGAATAAAACTCAGTCAAGGTAATGTGAAAGGCTCCCCCAATAAAATATTGAAAAAATATAATGAAAAAGGAGAAATTGATGGCACTTCTGGTGCCTCATCAGTATTGCACTTGACACAGCAGAAAGAGCATAGGGCTAACAATGACTTAGGGCAAGTTATTAATCTTAACTTGTTTGCTGAAAGGCTTGATTATAAAACTCTTATAAGTTTCTCTCCAGTCCTGAAATTCTGTAATTTTTTTGCAATTAAGTCCCATAGCTCGCATTCACTTTTTAAATTTTTATTGCTTGAATTATTAGAAATACTAAAAAGACAAAAACAATAAAAAGACCTATTGTGAAAGATAGATGATAGATTAAACAAGTGCCTAGCTTCTGGCTCCAGGAAGCTGGAGTAAGCACACTCCATTCTGCCTCTCCCTGTGAATTCAGTTTTAACTCTAGAAGGAATGCATGGAGCAGGTATTCGAGGCTCTGAAAACCAAGTAGCAGCTTACACACTGGGGAAGACAAGAATTTGAACTACCATCAAAGCGGTGGTGAGACTTCCATTTATCTTCCAGGTTCTTCTGGTTTGGGCTTAAGGCAGTTTAGAAGCAGGAAGTGACCACCAGGTACTACAACAACAGGGAAAGCTCCAAGTGGACCTTCTGGTTCTGGCTTGAGGAATGGGAAAGTGGACTCCTGAAGCTCAGAGACAGTGGGGAAAGCCTCCATTTTCCCAACTGTTTTCTGGTCTCTCAGCTCCAGGCAGTTGTACAGCTGAGGGATGAAGGCAATGAAAGCTGCTGCTTGGGATGGAGCCTGAAACTCTGAGGCACAGGAATCTTCTTCTCAGGTAAGAGGGTGAAGAAAACCCCTGCTTTGCTTTTCTTCTTTATCTATTGCTTTGAGAAGCCACAATTTCAGGAAGTAAACAGCAGAGCAAAGTAACTAAATGCCCAGATTTCTGGCCAGAGGACCAAAAAGAAGAAAAGAAAAACCCTAGCCAGGGAGATGTGGAGAGAGAGGAGCTTGGGAAAAGCAACCTAAAGTTCAACCCGATATTTAACAACCCAAATGTTCATAGTTGTCATCACTGTGGTTTTTGGCAGAGGGTTAGACATATAAATCAGCGGGACAAGATGAATTACCCAGAGTAGACCCACAGAAGTGCAGCAACTAATTTTTCAGAAAAGCCCAAGAATGCGATGGAGGAAGGATAGCCTTTGGAAAAAAAAAAAGGTTTTAAAAATTTAAACATTACAGGCCAAAATTAAAAAGCAAAACCTAAACTTCATACTTTACACAAAAACTATCTCAAAGCACAGAAGAGATCTAAATGTAAAATGTAAAGATTTAAAACTTCTAGAAGGAAGAAAGTAAAAAATCTTGCAGTGTTAAAGTTAGGTAGAAAGTTTTTAGACATGACATCAAAGACAATAAAAGAATAAATTGATAATCTGGAATTCATCAAACTTAAAAACTTTTGCTCTGTGCATGGTCCTGTTAAGATACTAAAACTAGTCATTGACTGGGAGACATGTTTTTAAATTACATGTCTGAGACAGAAACTTCACAAAGAATATAAAAAGGAATTGTCCACTCTCAACAATAATAAACAAAATAACTTAAGACAAGTTATCATAGAGGGTCCTGAAAGCCCATGGAGGGTCCAAAGCCACATGAAGGCCCCATTTTCAGGCTCACACTTCCAAGCAGTACAAGAGGAACAGGGGGAGGTATACACACATGGTATATGAAAAAAATGTTCATCATCTTTAGCCAATAAGGAAATGCAAATTAAACCTACAATGAGACACCATTGCACACCTTATAAATGGCTAAAACAAAAACATTGACATCATTACATGCTGACAAAGATGCTGAGCAACTGGATTTCTTATATATTGCTGATATAAATGCAAAGTAGCATGGCCATTTTGGAAAGCAGTTTGGAAATTTCCAAAAGTTAAAAATACATGTACCATACAACTCAGTCCTCCTGGACACATATGCTAGGGAAATGAAGGTGCAATACACAGTAACATGTACCCACTATTCATAGTTGCTTTAGTTGTAACTTCCCAAGACCAGAAGTCACCCCTCCAATCTCTCCAGCACTAAATAGATAAACAAGCTGTGCTACAATATAAATAAACAAACTATTGATGCTTACAATAATATAGATGTATTTCAAAGGTTTTATACTGAATGGGATAAGGTAATCTCAAAATGTTGCATACTATCGTATTTCATTCATATAACCTTCTTGGGCTACTAAGATTATAGTGATGGAGACCTTTTAAAAAAATAAGTTCTTATAAGAGGTTAGAGTTAGGAGGAGGGTGTAATTAAAAGGAGCACCTTTCTGGTGATGGAATAATTCTGAATCTTAGTTGTAAGACAGATTTTATGATAATGGTTAAACAAATCCATGTGTGTGATAGAATTTCAAAGAATTATATATACAGAAAATAAGAGAGAGAAAGAAAAGTATGCATTTAAAAGCTGTTGAAATCTGAGTAACCTTTGTGCATCAGTTAATATTATTGTCCTAATATCATTTTCCTGGTTTGGACCATGTACTGTGCCTATCATTAGAGTACATTGACTTAAAACTAGAGTGAACAGAACTCTATCACCTTACAATGTCTTGCAGGCAACATACTTCAAAATAACATTTGGAATTAAGAAAAAGAAGGGACAATAAGTACTTAGGACCAATTAAGAGCCTGTCATTCTCAATAAAATATTTTAGTATCTTGAAGAACAAGGTTGTACTTTATATTTTTGTATTTCCCTAACACATAATACAGTAGCTTAAACGAAATTGCATTTAATAATGCATGAATCTAGGAGAAAACCAGGTAATTTAAAATTAAATTGCCAACTGAGGATCTTAGTAGGAAGCCAAATAGTAATTATCATATTATCACTTTTTTATTACTTCTTAAGTTTAGCACTTAAAATTATTAACATAGATTCCTTTAAGGCAGTACATTATTACTTTTTAGCTTCTGTAAAAGTAATCATTCTTAAGAAAATCATAATACATCTATATTAATTAATCAGATAGTAACACATCAAATTTTAGGGGAGTCTTTTATTCCCAAGATTCTATTTTATCATATTAGTCTTCATCTACAGAGATTTTCAAAGGAAGGCAGAACTTCATATTCAACTCCATGTAAATTAATCCATGTAAACTTTCTGAAATGAAGTTTTTTTAAAATTCTAAGCCATATGAACAATTGGGTGAATTTGGGCATTAAATGTTGACCTTTGGTCCTTAGAGAAACTTCATATGCTTCAAATATGATTGATTGCTTGTTGAGTTGAATTGTCCTTCCAATGCCCTTGAGATTCTTAAAAACCCTAACATTTGCAGGAAGTGACCTTTATCTCACTCCATCATGCAACAGCTGTCAGAGATGCTTCTGTTGCCCATTCTCTGTCACGCAGAGATATGGTTCATTTAGTAAAACCTCTGTTCTTGGAACAGGACAACGATAGGGCTTCATTTTTTCAAGACTCTTATTTTGACATTGATGAAGACACCAGGTGACAATAACAAAGATAAATGTTAGTGATTACAATGTGAGGTTTATATATGGCCCATGTCTTGTAGTAGTAGAGATGGTTGAAAACTATAGAAATCCTACAATTCCTAAATTTTTGCCATGTTAATAATACATTTTTGAATGGAAACAAAAAAATATTTTTCAATTAATTGGCATTAAGCTGAAAATCCATGGACATAAGCTATCTTATGAACTCAATTGCCCCAAATCTGTGCAACTCAGAAATTGGCACCTACTTTTGGAGCCTGAATGGAATTAAACTAGTGACCAAAATAATAAGAGGGAATGTAACAGAAAAGGGGTCATTGGGGATTTTTCCCCACTCAGTGCATGAAATGTACATTTAGATCAAACTATTCAGTTTCAATAGGGGTAAAAACAAAAATATATGAATATACACATGCACGCGCGCACACACACACACATATTTCCTTAAGAAAAAGAAAAAAAACCTGATGCTTTTTTTCATTCTTTTGCTTTTCCTCTAGCATCTGGTGTTTCCTGCCTTGTCAGTCACATTTATTACCAAGTTATTAAAAAGTGGCAGATATGTCACTGACATAAGTTTCCTTGACAATCATGTAGGTTTCCTTCCTCACAGGACATTTGCAGAATGAGAGTCTTAGCAGCCTTTCTGTGAATGATAGGGAGAATCTTGCTTATAGGGTGAATTGGGTAAGAGCATTTGGTATGCTGAAGGTCCATGTAGTTTCCAATTTCAGAATTTTGTGGGTAAAAGGCTTTAGTGCATGCAGTCCATCTTTGAAGAAAGTTTCTCTTGCATTATCCTTTATTCCCCCTTTCTGCCCTTTCATAAGTTCCACATTAACTGGAGCTCTGCTTCATCTTTCTGTAACTCCAACATTCACACTAGAACTTTCCCTGTGTAGATCACCTGCTTTATGTAGAGGATAATTCTCCAGACTTAATTCTGGTTGCAAAAGCTAGTGGTAAATGGGTACCATTATCATTACCATTCTTTGTTCTGTAACTTTTTCTTCACAAATCATGACTACACTCTTTTAAAAATTATGAATGTATTTCCATACCATTTACTTTATTTTCTAACAGGCAGTTCAGTTTTTGATAGATACATGGTGTTCTATTACCAAAATTTATTTTGCCCTGCTCCTATTAATTATCATTTGGCATATATCCAATTTTATAGTATTTAATATTGTAATTATAATCTCTGTATTGAAATAGTTGCATTGGGCATGGTGGAGCATGCCTGTAATCCTAGCAGCTCGGGAGGCTGAGGCAGGAGGATCTTAAATTTAAAGCCAGGCTCAGCAACTTAGGAAGACCCTAAGCAATTTAGTGAGAACCTGTCTCAAAATAAAATATAAAAAAATTCCAAAGGGCGGGGGAATGTGGCTCAGTGGTTAAGCACCCCTGGATTCAATCCCCAATACAAAAAAAGAAAGGAAGGAATAAATAGTTGCTTATATATAGTTTTATAGCAATGGGATTATGGTTACAAAGTGAGTGAGCATTTTCATTAAATCCCTGTTTGACAAATTGTATTCTAGTAGTTGAAATAAAATTGGCAGTTATGAGGCTTCCTCTTTCCCTATTTTTTTCTGTGCACTTTATTTTGGTTTTGCTCTTGTCAATTGTGTCAGTAAAAAATTAAGTCACTTTAGCTAAGCTTTATTTTTACTGCTCATGCAATTGTGTTTTTCAGCATTTATAAACCACTCATATACAGTGGTCATCTGGAAATTCTAGTCTCTATTTTAATAGAGAAATATATTTTATATTATTTTATATTTATTTTATATTATCAATATTTTATAGTGATTTATAAGGGTTCTTTATGTATTAGAATATTGACACTCAGTTTAGTTAATGATGATTTTTATTTAGTTATATCTTCAATTTTTTCTTTTCTAAGTAATATTTACCTCTAGTAAAATCTATATTATATGCTATGTACAAGGCTTATATATTAATGTTTTCCTAGAATGTATCTTATTTTCTATTAGTCTATCTGGTTTGCCACTACACATTTCAAATGGTATGTTTTTAGGTATGTTTCCCCTATATGTCTCTATAAGTTTTGTTTTATTTTTAATCTTTTTCACATTTTACTCAATCACCCTTTCTCATTTATTTTTCTACTATAGTTTTCAAATTATTGTCATCTTAAAAATATAGTGTAGATATTTATTAGAATTGTATAAAAGTGATTAATTAATTAAGAAATAACTGAAATCTTTAAAATATTGCCACTGCAAAAACTTGGATGTATTTTGAATTTGTTCAAATCTCACTCATGTTTCCTATTGAAAGTCAATGGTTTTCTTCATGCAAGTGTCACATATTCTTGTGAGATTCATTTGTGGGTATTTTATTATTTTGTTACTATTGCAAAAATAGAATATATTTTCTATTGTATTTTCTAAAACTTTCCACAACATCTTTATCATCTTCTTAAAATCTTATCATGGTTTTCTATTGTGCAAACCTCTCCAGAATGTCCACTGCCACCTCTTTATGCTCATTGGATGCCTGTAACTTTTTGCTTACCACCTCTAAGTACAGTGATCCCCAATAGCTCCAAGGCATGTCCAGCTCTTCCCTGCCTCAGGGTCTGTGAAACCGGCATACCTTGAGCTGGTTGATCATTCCCAGTTCTTACGTGCCTGGCTCTTCCTCACTATGTCCCGATTTACAAGTAACTCATTATCAAAATCTCTTTTGACCATCTGTCTATATTAAACTTCGTCCCTCAATAATGGTTAATTATAACTCTATGTCTTCCCAATGATTTTTCAGAATTTATAATCATAAGTTTACCTACATATCATCTTTTTCCTCCCAAAAGCTGAATGAGGTCAGAACTCTCTTTTACCTAGCACAGGTGAATATCAGAGAAGCAGGTCAACAGATATTAAGCAAATAATTTACACATGCACAGTTATTGATTTTGGTAATCCTATTTTGTCACTGCTATTTTTTACCAGACTCTTACTTTGAATAGATTTTAAAAATTGATTCCCTTAACTTTTCTAAACATACACTTAACACACCTACATACCGTCATAAATGTATGCCTTCTTTCCCGGTATTTTTACCTTGTACTTCTTTTTTTATAATATTGACTACTAATTCCAGAATGTTTTAAAAATTAAAGCGATAAGAGCAGATGTGTTCTTATGTCTTGAGTTTGACTAGACTTTATGTGAATTCCTTTGTTGTAGAATTTTCCTTTCATTATTACATGGAGATATTTGAAATCAGTATTAGCTTGCAACTTAAATGAGCTTTGTACACATTTCTATTTCTCTTCTGTGAGTTTGAAAAACTGTGCTAGAGGAGCAAGAATAATACGCATAACACAAGATAAAATGTCACAAATCTATGTCTATATCTGTGTTTTTGAGATGTTTTGCTACTGATAATAACTGAGATATTATTCATAATGACTAACAGCTACTATTTGCCTGATTTAAACCTACAGCCCAATAAGGTAAAAGACGTGAAGAAGAAACTCTGAAAGTCTTTTAAATGTTACCAAAATAAAAGAATTAAAACACAGGGAAAGAGAGACTTCAGTTGTTTGTTTGTTTTAGGAGACATCATTTTGAATGTGACATTTTCTATGATGAATTGATGCACCAACTTTAAGGGAAGAGCAATTTAAATTTCTATTAGTTGATGCAAATAAATGGAGAAGGACCTTTCAAACTAAATATGTAAAACCTAAATGGTGTAAAACTCGAGCATATGCATATATCTGAGCTCATCACAATCTGCAGTTAAATATGTGAAAAATTTGTTGACAAATTATGCCTCAATAGAGCTTACAAATAAAATTACAATTGAAACCTAATCTCATCTGACCTCAAAATCTATTTCTCTACTTGAACTTAGGGGAGAGGTTTAAGCAATTGACAATTCTGTTTTCCTATCATTAATAGGAAGATAGACAAATTTCCTGTGGGAGAAATGACAATACACGTAGACTTTCTTCTTTATGGGATATTCTCTTGAGAGGGTTCAGATAGGTTTTCTGAATAAATATATTATTCATAAATAGATTCACACACCAAATTGTTCTCTTCTTTTGCATACAGCAGAGAAGCTGGGGAATTAGCAACCACTCCACTCTGTAAAGGTGGTTGATTTTATTCTTTTTTAAAAAAGAAATTATACTTGGAAAGATTGACAGTTGTTTATCTGTTTTCTTTCAAAGATATTTTCATAATTTGATTTTTAATCTATAAAATTCCAAAAAACATGCTTCTAGAGGAAGTGTTTAGTGACTAGTGTCTTTCTTAGCTCATATACTATAAATACACTTTATTTTTTAAAAGAAAATAAAGTCTGAGAGCACTGACATCATGATGATTCATATTCTTTTCAGAACCAATGCTTAATGAAAATGCCAAAATGCTCAAAATGCTACTCAAAGGCAAGAATGTAAGACATACTATAACCTTGTTTTATTTTGAAGTAATGGTCTGTCATCAGATAGTAGACTTTAACTTTCCCTTCATCTTTAGTAGATAATTTCATATTTTGCATGTTTTTATGTCACCAAGGGTGAATTGATTTTCATTGTGAAAGGAATTTCTCATCACCTCTCAGGTACTTCCTAATGAATTCCTTTCTTAGATATTGTAAACACTCTACGTTTTTTAGACTCTTTAATTTAGTGGTAAATTAAAATGTATGGGAAACTGTATGGGAAATGAGAGGGATTTAAATTATTAAAAAGTAAAGTAGACTTAAGTAAAAGTTTTATATGGTACTGAACTTTGTTAAAAAAGTAATTATGTTGCTACTTCTATCCTATTAGTTAAATCTAAAGCAAAGTTAATTGATACCAATTGCTGTAAGAGAGCTGAAACCATCTCAGAAATAGCCTGCGGAGATTTTTTATAAAAAAAAAAAATAAGCAGAATACTCCGAGGTGCTCAATATTAGGATTCACACTGCAGGAAAATAATATAGAATGAGTTAGTTTTGCTTCTGCTGAAACAATTTCCACTGTCATCTTGTTGGTTCAACTAATCATTCCCTAAATGTACTGAGAAATGTTTGCAATTGAACTTATTCAACCCGTGGAAACAATCAACAGCAGGCTTTTTACTTCTTTTCCCAATGGCATCAAAGTAGCAGGAAGAAATGGAGTATAAATTCACTATTGGATTACTATCCTTTAAAGAGCAGTCAACAGAAATAATAAAATATAGGGATGATGATATAATAGAAGAAAAGATTTTTGACCCAGTGAGAGAAGTTCAAGTTTCTCCCAATTGTTTCTTTCTTTTCCCCATTCCTACAAAGAAAATCACAACAAATTAGCCTTCTATGTACTTCAGCAGCTCCCATAAAGGTGAAGGGCAGCCCAGTTGACCTGGGCACATTTTTATGAACTTCTTGTACATGTCCTACTACAGAGAATATTTCCATTTCCCTTATAACTCATAAGATAAAAGAAAATTATCCTAAATATTAAGGTAAATTAGCACTTAAATGTGATTTTTGAAAGAAAACAGGTAGAAAAAAAAAAGGAAAAGGGGAATAATAAAATAGGACAAGAATCTACAAAAACTAAAAGAAAAATTATAACAATTTTAGTGTTAGTCTGTGTTTTACTGTTCTCATGATTTGTAGTACTATATTAATGTTGACATTATTGGCCTGGATTTGGATTTTCTCCCTTAGTTTGGGTTTCTGGTGAGTTTTTTTTTTCAGCTGTATTCAAGAGGTTCTGTGGTTGGCAAACCATCCACATTTACAAACTACCAAACACATATGACATACTCATGGATTTACAGAATGTGAGCACTCAGATGAAAGGAAAGAAGGACAAGAAAGGGGATGAAAGCAAATAAACAATAAAACAGAAAAAAGTCTAGTAGGAAGGGAAGAGCAAATAAGAAAAAACAAGCTCGCATAGACAGAAGTGGATGGAGAGAATTATGTGGAGGACTTGTGGTTCTAATTCCTCTTCCAAGGACTGGAAGGAATGAGAACTTGAACTCAAATTTATTTCACTGAAAACCTACACTCTTATTAGCTGTGTCATTCTGACCTTATATTTATTTGTTTAGTAATTTGCATGCATGGCATGCTATCAAGCTTTATGGGAAAGAGAAAATTAAGTAAGGCTCATCTTGCCTTCTGAGAGCTCAACTTGCTATGCCCGGTGGACTGAACTCCATAGAAAGAGCTTCAGGATGTTAGCTTATCATTTTACAAACAACATGTCGAGTGTATTTTGTGTACCAGGTACTATGCAAGACAGTAGAAATACAAGATAGACGTGTGTGTGTGTGTAAGAGAGAGAGAGAGAGAGATGAAAGATACATGAATAATAAGTGGATGATAAGGTATGACCTATGTGCTCAAATAATGTACAGTGTAATGGGAGGAGTAGATTAGATCACGCAGTGAGGGATGAGACTCGTGGGAATGAACTGGATGGTCAAGGAGTGTATTGCAGTGGCTTTCTTTAAAGGCTTTTCTGAATTGATTCTGGCAGGATGGGTAGGGTGAAAACAGTATTGCAGAGAGAGGGAACAGAAATGACAGGAACATAGAGAAAATGTGGTACACTAGGGACATTGAAAGGCATTTGCTCTGGATGGAGATAGTTGCATAGTGACTTCAAAAGAGCTAAGCATGTTGGAAATAAAGTCAGGGTCAAGTCACAGAGCTTTCTCAACAGACATGGATTCGGGCCTTAACCTTTACCTTTAGTGAGTCACTCAAAGCTTTTAAAGTATTTACTAATATGATCAGCAGTGAGTGAAATTTACATCAAATATTATTCTGACAAGAATAATGGGAGAGAATATATCAAAAAGTTAAGGTTAGTTAAGAAATCAAGAAAATACGTTAGAACATTACCAGTGTCTAGGAGCTAGGCAGAGGGTGTAAATGCTTGGACCAAGTGTCCAAACTCCTCACAGCCTGCAGACATCCACATAGCAGCTCATTCAGATCCTCCAGAGCTGTAGGTAAGTGGATTTTAGTCCAACAGTCAATACTCACTTGATGTGTCTCTTTCTATAATCCTGTATACTGTTTCTGCATCTCTGCCCAGAACTTCTGGGTGTTCATTTGACTGCTCTTGGCTCTCCATTTTGGCTTTAACACAAAGACATACCTCTGAAATAATGTGTTGATCTATGTGCTCTCTGGCTAGTCCTTTCTTACCCCATATTCTAGATAAGAAAGGAAACAATATAGGTAATGATATAAAGGAAAAAATGATTCATTGAAAAAACATTAATGATTTTGACTTGGGGATGGTGGTAAATGAGAGGATGATTGTTATAGGGAGGACTAAGAAAGGAATTATCTGTTAAAATTTTGCCCAAAACAATAGGATAGTAAGTGCTATCATTTACTGATTTACAAATATATAAGAAGAAACAATCATCATAACCTAATGTTTGTAAAAATCAGTTTTGTATATTTTAGTATAGAAAGAAGTACCTTTTAGAAAGTACTTTTATAAAGTACCTTTTAGAAATTACCTTTATAAAGTACCTTTGAGAAAGAAGTACCTTTTGGCTACTCTACAAAAAACAGTTAAATATCGGAAGTTACATAAAGGAAGTTGGGAGTCATGCATACATTAGCAATAGTTAAAACCATACCAATGGACAAAATCCTTTAGATCAATTGCAGAGAAGAAGAAGAGGACTCTTCTAGTTAATAAAACTGGAGAGTGACAGAAGAACACATTAAGGCTATTCTTTAGATTAGATTGCATTTATGATAAGGTAAGAAGATTGAAAGGGTGGAAGGAAAGTAGGGCATGAGGACATGCTAGAGAACAAAGTCTTCCAAATTGTGCTTGATTCACATATAAATATACCATAGTGAATTCCACATTTATATATCACTGTAATGCACTGAATAAAAATAACAACACTAGAAGGAAGACCACTAGAGTAAAACGAGGGAATGGGGAAGGAGAAGAGAAAGGAAAGGGGAGGCACTGGAGAATAGGATCGATTAAACTATGTTATGTGTATATATAAATATAGCTTCATGAATCCTCCATTATGTTTAATTATAATGCACCGATTAGAAAACAATCTTGTTTCTATTTTGAGTAGCATAATATAGCCATGTAGCAGGGATAGAAGATTTGGAAGAAAGAGAATATAATAAATGAGGCAAATTTTCCAAGGAGCAAGATGAGATAACCCAAGAACCAGAGTTCAGACTCACCCAAACATGGAATGAAGGAATACAACTCCCATCAGGCCACAGGAACAATCTGTCATTGATGCATAGGAGAATGGTAAGATCCTAACAAGGATTTGCTCTTTCGCAACATGGGATAAGACAAAACAGGCTTTATTAGTCTTAAACCTAAATAAATGATCTGATGAGAGGAATACCATTAATCAATTCAAACAGCATTCATCCGATATCTATCATGTACCAGACATTATACTATTTGGATATAGCAATTAAAAATCACCTATAAAATTAATGAGGGATTAATAATGAGGAATACAGTTTGGTGTGATGGGTGCTACAAAAAAGGAAGTCTCAGAAATCATGCTTTATAACATTTTTTCTTCAGTGACAAAATTTGCATATATTTATCCTGTACAATATGATGTGTTAAAACATGTATACATTGTGGAATGACTGAATTGAACAAAAATAATTCAGATACTCTCTTTCTTTCATATTGTTACCAAGAAGGGAAAAGTTGGAGCTGAATATCTGTACCTGTGTTGAAATTCTTGAAATTTTGTGCCTCAAATCTTCAAGCACAATGAACATTCATATGCAGGATGGGACATCAGAAGTTGGAGAAATTGTCTGAAATAGTTGCTGGTCCCAAACTACTTTGATGAGGGAACACATGGGTTGCAGCATGGAGTTTCTATAAGCAAGTAGGCAAAACAGTCAATGTTAGCAAACACGATCCATGGTAACAAGTGTGAAATTCCCAAGTGGCTATTTCCATTACTGGTGTATAACTATCTGCCAGAGGTTATGATTATCAGAGGCTTCAGCTCCAAACCCAAGTGCTCACTCTGGCATTTTTCAGACAGAATTTCATTTAGCTCACTGTACCAATAAGAGAATTCCTCCAACAGGTCTTACTTTATCCAAAGTACTTTGTGCTGTATCTGATGGGTTTTCCATTAAGGATATCTGTCCCCAATCACACACTATTCCTCAGGTAGGTAAAAGGAAATAATTCTTAATGAATCTATGGGAATTCATATAATAGCACTGAAAAACAAAAAAGTCATTTTGTTTACAAGTATGATATGAGTATAAAATGATATTAAATCATTATTCCCATATGTAATGATGTTAGGTTAATGCTTGCTGTATTTGTTTTTTATTGCTAACACAACAAATTACCACAAATTTGGTGGCTCAAATTCATAAGAATTTGTTTCCTTGCATTTCCCATTCTCTGGAGTCCTTGACTCAAGGCCTCTCCACCTTCAAACTCAGCAACCGTGATTGGATTGGTCCCACCCAAATAATCCAGGAAAATCTCCTCTTTCAAACACCTTAACTTCATATATGAAAGTCTCCTATAGAATAACATATTCCAGGATTCCAGAATTTAGTACGTTGCCATCTTTGGGAGTCATCCTACCACAACCTCCTCACATAATAGAAAGTTGATAAAAGGAAAAACAGAAAAAAACATGAAAGTATGTTAGAGTTGGTTATTTTAATGCATATTTTAAAATATGGATTTATTCAGTGGGATGAAGCTAATTTTATAGCCCTATGATATCATCAGCACTCTTATACACTAATAAAAATGATAAAAACTAAAAACTGCATAGGTGCATATCATATGAGGAATCAAAACACTAATATGATGGTATTGATTCTTTTATGGACTATGAAATCTAGAAAAAGTCATAATTTGAAGACTCTTTTCTTATATGTAAAATAGCTACATTAGGTACCATTACTGGCATATTGATAGATATTTTAAAAACATAATTTCCTACTTTGCCCAAATGAACACATCGTAAAAATTACCCAAGAGATCTGCATGAGAAAGTTCTTTGTAAATTATAAAACAATCATGTAAATATGAGGGAGTTTGCAAGTCTTCAAAAGTTTGTCACATATCTTATTAATGATTTAGAGGCTTGTGGTGTATGCAGGACATTTGTTGTTACTCTCTTTTTAATAATACAACCTTTGAGAATGACAGGATGTTTACTGTCCCAATCCATACAGTTTTCAAATTCCAGTGCTTTTGCCATAGGATTCTTTATCCTCACCTATTGGTGTCCACTACACTTCTTCTTGAGAAATTCATGGATTAAATATTCAGAGGGAAGCACATTATGTAATTTCACTCCATAGTCCAAGATTAGCCTTTAATAAAATTAACACTGAAGGAGTCATGAGGAACAAAGACAGTACTAAGGTAAAAAGAGTGGTCTACTAGAAAGAAGAGGGAAAATTTGCATACAATTAACTCTAGAGACGTAATTGGCCAATGAGGGAGAGGGGGAAGAAGAACAGTAATTCTGAAAAATTAGAGTTAGAATTTGTTTTGGTTTTACTTTAGAGTAAATTATATAGAGTGTGGAATTATGCCAATGTGATGATACCTGTTATACAGTGAAGAAAAAATTTGCAAATGAACATATGAAAAGACTCTCAATATCACTAATCATCAAAGAAATGCAAATCAAAACCACGCTGCAGTAGTATGGCTGGCTACTACTAAAATAAATAAGTTTTGAGAATACACAAGTTAATGGAGACCTGGTGTTTCACGTCAGATTTGCAGTCATGGAATGTCCAATGATTAGGAGGTATCACATATGAATTGTTAGCTCTGAGGCAAAAGAATCTGAAATTAAGACTTTAAGACCTAAGACTTTCCAACAGTGTCCTTGGAAGGAGTAAGGGCAATTGAATTTTTCTACTAATAATAACAATAAACCCCAGAAAATCTAGCAGAACTGTCCTTGAAGTCAATATTACGAATCCTCATTGTACAGATACTGAAATCCAGGCTGAGAATGTTTAAATAGCATATTTGCTCATATTATAAGTTGAAGTTATTTACACAGATACTAAAGTATTTAAAAAATAGGCATATAGTTGAAGAGCTTATTCTATGTGTGCTTAAAGAGGTTTACCTGCAAAGAAATGTGCCAGCTAAAGAGTTTGACATAGTCGTTACGTATTATTATCATGGTTTTGCTTTACATAATAAATTCCATTTTACTTTTAAAATATCAGGTTTGTAAGAATGTGGAGAAATTGAAATCCATGTGCACTGTTGTAGGAATGTAAAAATGGTGCAATAGCTATACAAAACAGTATGATGTTGCTTTAAAAAATTAAATATAGAACTACTGACCATATAATAGTCCCACTTTGGGTGTAGATTCTAAGGAATTGAAAACAAGCCCTCAAAGAGATATTTTCACACCCTTCATAGCAGTACTATTCACACTAGCCAAAAGGTGAGAGAAACCCAAATGTCCTCCGATGGCTGACTGAATAAACAAACCATGGTGTAGGTACACAATGTACATTCAGTCTTAGAAAAGAAAATAATTCTGTCATATTCTCTAACATGTCTGAACATTGAATACACCATGTAACATGAGTAAGTCAGTTACAGAAAGACAAATGCTATGTGGTTCCGCTTAAATGAGGACTCTGAAGTAGTGAGATCCATAGAAACATAAAGAATGGTGGTTAAGAATCTAAGGAATATGGGAAAGCAGGAATTTTTGTCTACTGAGTATATAGTTTCTGTTTTGCAAAAGATGAAGGACTTCTAGAGATTTGTTTCCCATCAATGTGAATATACTTACATAAACTGTCTACTTGAAAATGCTTCTGATAGCAAATTTTGTGTGATATGCTTTTTAACACAATTAAAAACAAAAAATAAAATTTAAAAAAACCCATCCTCGGGAGAGGCACAGACCAGATAAGAACACAGTTGAACCAAAAAAGGTCGCAGTCAAGATGAAGACAGTACCCCTGGTAGTGACTTCAAATGTGTGGCATGGGCTCTAGGGGCAGGTACTAGCACATCATGACAAAGGCTAAATGATACCAACTTGGCAACTCCTGAAAGATACCAACTTGGCACATCATGACAAAGGCTAAATGATACCAACTTGGCAACTCCAGCATCCCAGGGTGCTGAGCGAATCCAAGGACACGCTCACTTCCTGCAGCAGACATAGAGAGAGTCTCCTTCATAGACGTAGCCACTCTTTGGGGAAGAAAAGAAGAGACAGAAAAGTGAAATGTTGAGAATTTACCTAAGAAGACTCAGTTATCCCAAAGAAATGTTTACAATCTAATGGGGAGCTGTATTTTAAGTAGACTGAGTGGTTAAAGGGAGAAGGTTGAAACTGGAAGAAAATAAAATATGAATTGGAATTTCTAAATCATCGTCCTCTCTGCTGGAATGTTAACTCGTTAGCAAGAGCAGGCATACATTAGAAAATAACAAAGCTCTATTTTCTGTAGACTTCAGTTATAGTATATGTTAAAATGATATTTCTGTTCTCAGTTTTAACTGAAGTTCTAAGATAGTTATTGCCAATTATGTCCACATTGCAAAGCAGAGTGTGAAACCACTAATGCAGATTTTGCCAGGAAGATCACTGGGAATAATTCTTTTGACCCTTAAAAGATCACCTGCCTCTGTGTGTCCTTTTAAAAATGTTGGAGAGACTATTAGAAAGAGTATTTTTAATAGGAAAGATATCCTTTATTTTTGTCATTTTACTACTATGCCTCCACAGATATATGAGAGGGATTCACTCTAAGTCATTGTCACAAGATAAATAGGTCCTTGGATCTCTCTAAGAGTCCTGGCGTGTCCACTAGGATGGGCAGATTGGCCTCACCCCTTTGTTGTGATCTGCTGACACTGTTCCTTGCACCCATGACCCTGACCATTGGACAGGCATTTGGTCTTCTTGCCAATGGTACCTTCTTCATTGTGATCCTAGATGTGGTGGAGGAACATAGAAATAAAAAGTGTGAAAGTTCTGGGGTTCACCTTGCTCCTGAGGGACTACTTGGAAGGACTATGCAAAAAGAGTGAACAGCAGATTCCTAGGAGCTAGGGGGAAGAAATACAAATGGTTGCCACGGGATTACAAGCCTGTATTTCTAACATTATGACCAGAATGTAAGCAACCCTTTGATTTCCTGACTATTCAAGGACATATACTTAATGTGATGCCAGAAAAAAAGAATGGGTGCAGTTATTAAAATTCAGTAATCATTAAATTTGAGCATAAGTCTCAGTCAGTTCCTGGGGGAAGGTGCGAGCTCTGTGCTTGCATATCACCAGCTAGCATTCCTTGTTCTTCCTGCCCACTGAAAGCTGGAAGGAGAAGGGAAAACCGCTGCATAAAGTAGAAACATTTACTGAAGCAAAGATTTTACCATGTCCCCCAAAGAAATAATTGGTAGATTGAAAATAGCTGGCAGTGTCCACACCATGAATGAGCACAGACCACCTCAATTAAATAGAGAAATAGTTCAGTGGTTATTCCAAATATACATATTCTATCTAATGTTTCCATATGAATTTTAAGTAGTCTGCTCCCCAGAAAGCACGAAGGATTGCTTTGTACAGCACAAGAAATGGCCCTGAATGCCAAGAAGTTCCTTCAAAAACCACAAAACTACTTGATATACAGTTTGCTTAAAAAAAAAAAAAATTCCACAAGGTATCATAAATTGAATTCCTTAAACACACTGCCCACAGATGAAGCAAAATTGTGGTTTTAGCCAGAGATAAATGCTGCATTCCTTTACATAAAATTACATCCAAAAAGGAAAACATTGGAAATTATAGTTGTTATATTAAATATGCTATTCTAAATTGAAATTTCTTTGCATTGAATGAAAAATATGCCTATATTTAAAAAGTGCATGGAAATTATCCACAAAGTGATAGATATATTATCCTGAATTTTAACATTAGGTATGGACGAAATGTTAGTTCAAATTTAAAATGGCTATTTTAAAAATTGAGCCCACATATACATAGAATGTTTGGAAATTCTAGGGTCCTTCAATAGAAAAGAAAAAAATGATTGTTTAATCAGCACGTGGGTTAAATTGACTATTTTGCAAAATGTTAAAATTAGTAAGAAATGAAGTTTTCTTTTTAAAAATCATTCCTTTAAATGCATTTAGAATTATGAATCTAGATAATATACAAATAGAGTTCAAGTTATTCTTCTGTGGATACTGGTACTAAGAAAAAGTTGCAATTCAGTGTACTTTAGTTTATAACAACATTTGCTTAGGGTCAGAAAATGTGATTGTCCTTTGTGGATTTTTGGAATGGTAATATGGAGAGGGTCCTCCCAGAAATGTGAATGTATAAGAACCTGTTATTGTTGTATCCTCCAGAAAACTGTCTTAATACTTGCAATAATGATCACAGAGTCTAGGCAAATACTAAGTATACACATGTATTTATAACCTGGTCATTATAACCTCCCAAGGGTGACCTGATTGATTTTTATGAAATATAATTAAACATCAGTGTCATCTCTTGTCTCCAAAAATGAAGATATAAATTCATGGTATGCAAAAGGAGCAAATATTGAGAGGTCTCAAAGCATGTTTATATGAGCTCTGGAAAGGTAAGATGCAAAGCACAAGACCTGTAGGATGTCAGAGTACAAACTAAATTGAAAGATTACAGAATAATTTTGTGGGAAACATCTTGCATCTTACATTTTGCATCTTGATACACACAGATTAACAAATTCACTGTATGAAGAATTTTGTTGTTCGTTATCTAGAGAACAAGCCTCATTGATTGAAGTCACTATGAATAGATATTTGGCGATATTTAAGTTTGCTTAACTAGGTGTGTTTTGAAAAGTATGGTTCACTTCCTGAAAGAAAAAATCTAATTTTCTAAGAATCATGGATTAGGAGAATGCTTTTCCTTCAGCCATAACTTATTCTGGCCAAAGAAAAATTTAAGCTTAGCATGACCTATGCTATCACAGGCCTCTGTCCTTTGGCATAAATATGTAAGATGATTTGTTTTCCTTTGGAGTTAAAAGAACTATGGAAACAAGATAGAGTGAAGAAGAAATGATCAAGGAGAGGCTATGCCATTGTTTTCTTATTTTGGCTGATTGCTTTGTTTTGCTTTAAAGCAATTCCACAATAAGGAATGGAATGAAAACTATGTAACCTAGGGCAAAAGAGATAAAAATATTACATAAAGTGAGATTTTCCCATTTAATAGCAATCTACGTTATCTATTTCTCATATTTTATACATGGAAATAAGTATACTTTGTCCCTTAGAGGCAAGAAGAATTAATTTCTATAATAATTATACTTATTTATAACTCATGTCTGACACAGAGAAAGATTTATATAAACTTTATTCTTCAATATTATTGTGAATAGCTAAGGGGAAATATATTTTAATATAAAATATTTCTTAGCCTCATAATTTTTAAAAATTGACATAATTGACTTGAGCTGTTAAAAAAAAAAACCAAAAATGGTTTTCAAGTATAACATTAAATTCTAAGTCAAGTAATATGCTCCAAACCTATATTTGTGAATAGAATTTTTAAAGCATACTTCCGTGATCTTTTCAATGTGAATAATGATATTTTAGAAAACAAACAAATCGAACAAATATACTGAAAATGAAAAAAAATCACTGATTTTAAATTGTCATTCACATAATCTTTTATTAAGAAACTGTAGTAAGTTATTTTTAAGGAACTTTTGCTAAGAACTGCTATTTTCTATATTGGATCATTACATCTTTCAAAATATTTAATCAACAAAAATCAAGATTTCCATTTGACAAATTTGGAAACAAAATCAACCCATCCCAAATTAGTGATGAGAATATAACTTATTAATAACAAAGTTATTTTATAAGATAGTGCTCAGATATCAAGATACATGTCAAATTCCATTTTAATGAATGAACATAATGGATTCTATTCAATGAACATAATGCATTATGAGACACTGACCATTTTATGTTATGACACACTAAATAATGCAAAAGATTCAAATTATAATTTTTCAGGCTCTATCCCTAATTAGTCACAAGGGATAAGCACTTGTCCACCTCCATATAGGTTAAAGATCTTTGTATCTGTTCAGCCTTGGCAATTCAAACCCTGAATCATACTTTGGAAATTTTATCACCTGTCACTGCTTTGCCTCTTAACTGTTTCTCTATTTCTAAGGTCCATATTCTCATTTGTTTTCCATGAATCCACTAAGTCTTCCACTTTCCTTCATCCCTCCATTTTATTCCAGGACAATTTAATATTGGATTCACTCTTTCCTCCACCCTGCCAGGACCAGAGTTTTCATCTAAACACACGTTAGAACCATTTATGTCCTTAGTCCTTCACTGTCCATATTCTGACAATTTCTAGTCATAGAGCTAGCTCGCATAGGGTGGTTAAAATACACAAGCTGTTTGATTTATTTAGACCAGGATTATACCTGTCTTACAATTTGCTGTCATGATCCTCAACTGATTTCCTCATAGAATGGTGGACTATAATAAATAGATTGCAAGAGGTATTGTCAATAATTACTGTGATGAGTTTGTGTACAGTGTCTGACACATGGCAGCTTCTCAATAAACAATAACATTTTTCTACTCCCTTTTTTAATTTCCACTTAATTCTAAGCTTAAGTGGAGCAAAGCACACACCCTATGGTTATCAATACTACTGCAAATGCATTGTTTTCAGGGGCATTTCTGACATTGTGAAGAATAGGATATTCGCTAGATTAGTTACTTTCTCTTCTGATTGCCTGCCTTCATATATCTTATCAAAAAAAATTTTTTTTTTGCTGATGAGGACTGAATCCAGGGCCTTGTGTTTACTAAGCACTCATCACTGAGCTACACCTCTAGCCCTTTTCCTTCTCCACTTCCTGAAACTTTGTTAGCATTCTATAGCCTCAGCAGGTATGGTGGACATCTATTTAGTAAAGATTATCCAGAGAACCTTTGAAGCATCGTGATGTATCTGGGTCCAATCCTCCAGAATATCAAATAACCTTAGGCAACTGGTTTCTTTTGATTCTGTAAATGCTAATACTAAAGAATCGGTATTTATTGAGAAATATATTTTTCTGTTCTAATGATGTTACATTCGCTTTTTTATCAAAATAGTTGAGTGTATGTGCTTCTGGGAATAGGAATCTTATATCTGAAGTTTAGATGACATCTGGATAATTTTACAGGGTTTACATAATCCACAGTAGCAGATTAGCAGTGAAGCCTTCATTTATAGTTATAAGACTTGTTCATCTGTATTGAAAACAGAACTTTACGTACACTTTTGGTCTTTAAAATGCCATTTTAAAAGAAAGGTACATAGAAACTGAAGATACAATTTTGATTACAGTCAAAAAATTCTAGCTTTTTGTTCTTTTAAGTTCATGCATGATTGCATACCAACTGGAAAATTATGCAAAATTGGTACTGCAAAGGTAACCAGGGGGCTACTGTTGGTCTTTTGGCATGCTATCTTCTGTTATTCTGCTTAATTCGTGACTCTGGAAGCCTAACACCCCTCTAAATGCACTTTGGAGGGATTATTGATCATAATGAAAACTGCAGCCCTCATTTCCTGCTTCATGGATTGACATAAGCATGAATGGCTAAAAGTAACAGAATTAGGAGAAGAAATCATGTACTATCCTCTGGAATTTGACATTATTTGAACTTTACCCATGCTTTACATATCCATTGGTTTCTCCATCGTTGAGGACAGCATTTTAAATGATAGTTTCATATGGTAAAACAGGAAAACAGGCACTGTTTGGGTCAGCATTTTGACCCAGCACCTGTTTTCTTTGATTATTAAGAAGCTCAGCATGCAACAAGCTCATAAAAAGAAGCTATGTCACAATAATGCATGAAGTGAGTATAACCAATTAACCAGCACCTTTGAGCTATGCCTGCTATTGTGGTTACATGCTTGACCAGTTATGCCTTCTACTTTCCTAAATCATCTTGTTGCAAAAACACCAAAAGTGCAATAATTAAATGAGTAAATTTCTAATGACAATGTTAGCAACCACATCAAATATCTATTTATGTTTATATATTTTCATAAGTGGTGCAATGATTTTTCTTCTTGAAATCTGTATAAATCCCAATAATGTAAATATATTTATAGCCTCTGGAAGACTAAAATATTGTTATTTATATCCCCTCTCTGATATCCCCTATGTAAACAAAATGAAAACCGGCAAGCAGGTGGGTTAAAGTTGAACTAGAGAACACTGAAGAACATCTTCCAAATACAGAGATTTCTGGACCAAATTGAAAAAGTATAAGGAGCAAAAACACTAACTTCTAGATTCTGAGTATAGTATCAGTTTCTCTGAAAATTCCAGTGGTCTGAGAACTTATTAAAAATGATCTTAATTGGGAGATTAAAGTTTAGAGGATATGAGCTTAGAGGATTTGATTATGTCATGGGAAGTGGAGAACATTTTGTTTGAGAAGTAGAAAACATTCAAAACATTCTCTGGGAGAGGGGAAGGAGGGTTATTAGGATTTATGGGGAAGGATCTATGGATCATTATCATTATTTACTTCAACACAGATCTCAACCCTAGAGGTCAAACACAGGGAAAGGAAATTTTACAGAAATAAAACATACAAAGAAGAAAAGTGCAATTTTGTGGACATTTTGGCATATCTGTATTAGGCCAAGTCTGTACTGGCCTAATACAATTGATCTGAGAGATATAAAAGAAAAAAAATCCATGAATTAAAGAGCTTCATTTTGATACATCCCTATATCCTCTCTGAGTGATCTGCACAAACGAAAGAGGGATGCAAAATATCTGTGGAGAGAAATGTTCTGAGAAAACAGATCCAAATTAAAATGCTCTAAATGATCTCACTAAAATACTCCCACTACCTCAAAACAAAACAAAAGCATTTTTGAAAGTTATAAATTGGAGAAAATACGTACAACACATACAAACAACAGGACTAATGTTCTGACATAATAAAATTGCAGAAAAGCCAATAAAAATAGTCAATTACAAACCTGGGCAAAGGACAAAATGAGACAAGACATGTAAAAGTAATTTGTGAAAAGATGATTATTCCCATTTGTAACCACTGTGGTTAGTTTAAATGAGTCATTCGACCAAGAGTTAGAATTTTACTGTTTGACAACATTAGTTTGTAGTAACATGGGCCCCTTGATATTATCCCACTGATATTATCATGTAAGAATGTAAATTGCAATAGTCTTTGGGAAAGAAATTGTCTTTGGGTATTATTATAAAATATAATATTATATAAAACATTAATATAAATCTATATTGTAGTTCTAGTGATTCAAACCCAGGACTTTGTACATGGTAGGCCAAGAGCTTTACCACTGATCTCGATACCCAGCCTTGGTTACATCTTTCAACCAATAATTTGACTCCTAATAAAGCCTATAGATATCCTTGCAAAGACACCTTTTTAAAAAATTGTATAATTGTACATATAATGTCACCAAAAAATAAATATACAAGCAGCAGTGTAAGTATTTATGATATAAAAGGTATTTTAATTTTAAAATTAACCTTTATAAATTGTGTATGCAATATTTCATTTGTGATAAATTTTACATTATTATATAATATACTTTCTATGTGTAGAAAATAACTGGAATCTATTCAAGAAGCTGTATCTTCTGACAAGTGGAACAAGAGTAAAAGGGGACATTTATTTTTCATTTAATCTTTCTGTATTATCTTTAACAAATATTTCTTACCAATATGGAATAACCTTAAAATAAAAAAAAAATTTTTTGGATATATTTCATGTTCTTTAGAAAAATTTAAGAAAGCACCATTAAATATTACCATCTTTCACTGTTGCAGTTTTTAATCCAAAGTCAAACTTTGAAAAAATAAAAACATATTAATTTTTAGTTTTGCTCAATTGTCTTTTCTTAATGAATGGGTTCATATGAATTTGGTTAATGTATGTAAATAACTAAAGGGATACATTTGATAATATTTAAATGAGAATATTTAAATGATAATATTTAAATGAGAAATGTTTTTAGAGTCTTAAACATGGAATATTAGGTAATTGTCTTGAAATGGTCCATTATTGCTCTTCCCTTTAAGGAAACTGGATGAATTTATTACACCAAAATATTGTATGTTCTGTGAATAACTATTGATATCACCATGTTAAATGCATACTAAAGGGAATGGTATGTTTAAATGCAATTTTCTAAAAAAGTAGCTATTTAGGTCTGACTTAATAAAATGAATTTATTATTTCAAAGACTTACTTGTTTATTGCTAGGAATCAAAATTTATTACACTGTCTTAATAAAGTAAGAGTTAATGCTTCTCTTAAAGAATGTATAAAGCAATTTGGTGTAAATAAAGCACCCAGCGTGAATGCAACATTGGCAGCTGAGCCAAGTTTAAGTGACCAATGTGATTTCCAAGATTTTTTTTCTTGTTGGAGAACAAGTATCATTATAGAAAAATTCCCAGTCTTTGAAATGTATGTGTCCATCACACCAGAATCCCTGTCCATCTAAACTGTGTCTGATATTTTCTTAATGGTCCCTTAGTTTGCTTTTTCACATAGTTAAATAATCCTATGAATTTAAATATATCATGACTCTAGAGAAAATCTGGACATGAAATTATCATTTAATGATATTTCAGTCCAGGGTTGGGGATATTGTTCAGAGATAGAGTGCTTGCCTATCATGCACAAGGCCCCAGGTTCAATCCCCAGTACAACACACACAAAAATATCTGTTTAATTTTTCTCCGGGTCTACTCAACATAATTTTAGCAATTGAGTTTGTTTTCAAAACATGTAGTGAATGCGTTTTTATGTTCATTGTTACTGGAACTGCATACTTTAGTTACCTTTATTTTCTAATTTTACTTTACTGTACATACTTTCAGAGACATCATGGCTCTTCCTTTAGCTACTTCACCATCTATCCTGTACTTATAACCTCGGGCCTCTCTATTGCTAATTAGTATGATTCCATACACGTTCTGCTGAGTTTTGACTTTATAAATTTTTACATAGTGAAGCTTCACTTGGGTTTTCTTATTTTAAACCACCAAATATTCACTTAAAATATTAAACATCAAAATATACTTTATGAATATTTATCAGAATGTTAGGACACACTTGAAAACGTGGACTAATTCTATGGAGTACATTCATCTTTGGTCTAATGATCACAAGAAGACTCTGCTTCAAACTCAGCTCCATCTTAATATATTTTAACAAAACAATTTGAGATTCATCAAAATTAGTATTGATTTATCTAAACTCATTAAATTTCACATTTTACCATAGAATTGTAACTTGATATTAAATAAATAGATAAATAAACCTCAAGCCTCTTCACTTGAGTCCAGTCTTTGGTTCCAGGACACTGGAAATTTTATTAAAAGTTCATCACTGTGGCTGTGCTCAGTATTTACTAATGGTGACAATTTACCAGTATCTGGGGAGTCAATTTTTAGCTGTGGCAGTTTTGTTCTGTTCTAGGGTACCCTTGTTCCCTGAGCCATACTGAAATACTTCCCTAGGTAAAAGAACAGGCAACTGGAGTTAGGCTGAGTGTAATTAAAGGATGAGGAGGATATTTTATTTTGTGTTCTTCAGTTTTTTTGTCACTGTGACCAAAATACCTGACACAAACAATTCAGATGAGGAAAAGTTTGTTTTGATTCTCATTTCTGAAGGTTTAATTTATGGTGGGTAGACTCCATTGCTCTGGACCCAAAGGAAGGAAGAGCCTCATGGCGGAAGGGCATGGTGAAGGAACATTGCTCCCTTCATGTCAATCAGAAAGCAAAGAGAGAAAAGTGAAAGGATTGCAGGGAAGGTCCCCAATGACCACCTCCTCCAGCCACAACCCACCTGCCTATACTTGCCACCCAGTCAATTCAAATAGGATGGACTGATTAGGTCACAGCACTCCAATCATTTTACCACTGAATATTCCTGCACTAACATGGGACCTTTTGCTAGAACCCCTCATACCATAACAATGGCTATAGACTTTCATGGATTCTTTCTTCTTCTTCATTCATTCTTTCTTCTTCTATGAAGACTTGAAAGTGAGAATTACTTGCACTTTACAAATATAAATAAGCAGTTTATTTCAGTAGTTTGCTCATGCCTTCTCTCTTTCCTAATTAAAATTGTTTTTGATGTAAAAAAAAGTGTGCTTTCTTAATTTCTACCTTCATGCTGGATTTTTATATTTAATTCTGCCTCCATGAGCATGGGACATATGAAATCTATTTATGATCTGAAATATAAGTAAATAAAAGATTATTTAATCCAGTTTTCAGATAAGGAAAATGAGACTCAAGTCCTGGAAATATATGGTCTATCTAGATTAGCATTTTGGGGGAATAATACTAGCCTCAAGTGAAGAGGCTTGGGATTTATTTACCTATTTGTTTAATATTGACTTAATATGCATTTTTGTACTTTTCAAACTATGCACACATTGTTACATAAAATTTAACCAACACCTACATAGTGCTTATTATATACTACACACTGTTCTATGTGATTTATAAATATTAACCTATTTAATCCTCATTATAAACTTGAAGGCAAGTACTATTAGCTAGATTTATGAGAGGTAAAGATTTGCTTATGAAACTCTATGCTTTTCTCTATCCCAATGATTACAACACTGGTAAGTGATTTGAACCACTGTTTTATTGTCTTGTCATCTGGAAAAAGAGTAGAATAAGCTTTATCATCTCCATTGGGCATATGTAGAAATTTAGGCTCCAGGGTACCTGAAGAGTTAGGAGCAGAGCTAATCTTGGAACCCAGAATGAATGGTCAGTTTGATTGGTATCCAAAATGTCTTTTGATTATATTATATTGTCAAAGATTATGCAGCTGTGATCATTACATCATGCAAATACAAGTTTGTTGAATTCTATTCCCAAGATATATCAATGTTAAATTTCAGCATGTGAATGAATTTTTATGAAAAAAAAAGATCCAATGTAAAAATACTGAATCACTACATAAATGATATGAATAAATGATATGGACAGGACGCAATATGAACCAAGTCTGAAATGTAGTATTTCTGTCCATATGAATTAAGCAATTGTTAGTTAGTGCCTAATATATCCAAGGCTTTGAACTATGGGCAAACAATAAGACTGAAAAACAGCTAAGATATAATCCCTGACTTCAAACCACTTAATCGTCCAGATAAACTCATAGATTCTATCCCTTTTTTTTAGGATCTTTGAAAGATAATTAAAAGGATTTTGAAACTATCAAAAGTAGTTAACTATAAAGATGAGTTTTTTCCTTTCCTGGTTCCACAATATAAATAACAATGAAATTGAAGTAGGAAAATACTGTATTGAATAACAGCATTATGTGATTTTAAGCAAACCATGTAATCACACATTCAAATTATCCATTGGTAAAATAAAATTGATAATGCTCACCTCCAGAGGTATTAAAATAACACATAAAATCCCTGTGTAAATCATAATATGCTATAAAAAATATATTAGTCCATGTAAGATAAGTTGATCATTGCATTTAAATCATAGATACCTATTTGTAGTCAATTTCACCTTACTATCACCTGGGGTGAATGTAAAGAAATAATCATTGCTGTAAATCCATCAAGAGCCACATGCTGTCTCAATGACTATAAATACAGAATCTGAATGATTCCTTATCATATCCTTACAAGATAGTCATAGCATGAAATGACTTTACTAGAGTGTTAAAGTGACTAGGTGGTATCTCTGAGGTTACAACACTAGATCATGCAGCTGAATCATTTCAAATTTAGATATTTAGAGCTTTGTTCTTCCTATAAAGCTGTGCTGTCTCAAGAATTCGTGTTTGTTAAATTTCTTAAGGTAAATTAACATAGGCAACGTAAAAAGGCATGAAAGTTGCCATCTTAGGCATTTTCAGTGAAGAAATGTTGATAATGTTGTGCAACCCAGAACCCTTTCATTTTGCAAAACCAAACAGCTGTACCCATTAAACACTGCCCATTCTCCCTTCCCATTAGCTCTGGCCACTGCTCTTCTATATGCTGTCCTTATGAACTTGATTACTCTAACTATATTATATAAGTGGAATCATGCAGTTTGTCTGTCTTATCTTCAGCTTATTTTACTGAGCATAGATAGCAGAGAGAAAAGGGCATGCTTGCCTTTTTGCTCCACTTGATCATGAAGGGCAAACCTTCAGTTTTCCACCATCGGGTGTGTGGTGTTGCTGTGAGCTTTCCACATGTGCCCTTTTGTGCTGACATAGTTTCCTTCTGTCCTTGTTTCTGAATGTTTTTATAATGGGAGCATGTTGCATCTGATCAAATGCTTTTCTTCAACATCAGTTGAGATAATCCTGTGTTTATATCTCTTAATGTGGGTTAATGTGAGTACATTACCTTGATCAGTTTTCACACATTGAACCACCCTTTCATGGCAAGAACAAGATGCATAGTTAGGGCATGATATATAGTTATGTTATATTGCTGTTGAATTCAGCACATTAGGATTAGTATTAAGTAGTATTTTGTTGTGGATTTCTCCTTCAATATTCATCAGGTATATTGGTCTATAGTTCTTTTCTTGCAGTATTTTTTTCCGGTTTTTGTACTAAGATAATATTGGTCTCATAGAAGTCCTCTCTACTTTTTCTTTCTTTCTTTCTCTTTTCTTTTCTTTTTTTTTTTTTTTTTTTTTTTTTTTTTTTTTTTTTTTTTTTTTTTTTTTTTTTTTTTTTTTTTTTTTTTTTTTTTTTTTTTTTTTTTTGGTTTGTTTTTTAGAAAAGACTTCTAGGGGATTTTGTTTTAACTCTTCTTGAAGCCATTTGGCCTTGGTTTTTATACTTTGTTTATTTTTGCTTTTGTTTTGTTTGGGGTCCAGGAAGTTCTTATAGACTTAATATTCTTACTAGTTAAAAGTTTGTTAAGGTTTTTTACTTTATTATTAAGTCTTTGTCAGTTATATGATTCTAGGGATTTGTCCACCTAATTTTTTAAGAGAAAGTTGGAATAAAAAAATTATCTAACTACTCTTGATACATACATCCCAAAGAAGAGGAAGAACTCACAAGTTTGAAAGGACTTCAATAAAATGTTCTTCTGGAACACTCACATCTACACAAGGTATATGTGGGTGGATGGGGGAAGTGATGGGGCTGAGCTTGCCTCGGCCATTTTGGGTCTCTATCGTCCACGTTTTCTCAGCAAAAAGCGATTTATTCCTGTGTAAGTCCAATTTTTTATACAGATTTTCAAGAATATAAAATTCTCAAGAATTTTATAGATGACATTTTTCCAGAACAAAATGAGTAGGTATAGATTAAATATTATATGATCATATCTTTAAAATAATTTTTAAAAATCAGGCAATTCTTCATCCATAGTTGTATGTATCAGACCTGTCATTTACATTGATATTTTTCAAAGAATTTTTAAACTGTTAGCATAGTTAGCATTAGTATAATTAACACTAAAGCCTGTAAATCAAAGTGAGAATTTACATGTATCCTATGAGGCTTATATTCCTCATAGCTAAGAATAATTGCACTTTTTAAAGAGAACTGCAAATTGGAAACCAAGTACAAATGTGACTAATTTGACAATAGTTGTTACATCTATCAATTATCTTATTTTAAGAATGCATAAATCATTTTATTATCTATAATTAGTTGAAACAAGTTTAGTCAACAAGAATGTTGATGCTTTTTATTTCAAACTCTCCATATTTGGTTCATGTTCAGATTATCCAGAAATTTTACTTAAAAGTAAAATTTAATCTGCTCTCGTAAAATCATATAACCAAGGAAGTTTATTGTTTCCTTGTTCTGCTTTGGGGAGATCTACCCATCATTTTAATATAGTTTTTTTTTAAACACTTTTCAGTAACTACAAATTTGCAACCTCTTTTTGTCACCTGTGTTATCATTCTAAGATCACTTTCATAACTTTATGTTAGATGAACATTCTTCCTTCAAATTATTGAATAGAATTTTTCTCTAAGGTTCTTTGAGATGTATATACATCAATCAGAATGTAAAGTCCCATATTATTTTCTTCTTTGTACCAACAGAGGACACCAGTGCACACCACCTAGTGATAACAATAAATCAGAACCTGAAGTTGAACACATTGATAGATCCATCATGTGAGGGAAATGGGCTTAGTATTTTACCTTCCTCTTTGATCTTGATCTTTCCTTGACTCTAGTAGTATAATTCATGGAAGCCACCATTTCTCAATAATCAAACTCAGGCTCAGCCTCACCTCATCCTCACTGGACTTACATGTCATCGTCTCTAACTCAACTGATACTGACTTCCTTCTCGGTGCTCATATTGACATTGCTCTCATCCACCCTGCTTGACCTAGTACTGTAACCACTTCACAAATCTCTTCTCTTAGGCTCATTTCTCAATTCTGTTCTTCCCCCTCAGTGTGAGCTCTTCCTGGCCCTAAGTTGGTTTGTTTGCCTTGTGTTGTTCCTTTGGAAAGCATGGTACATTTACATTTAAAAGTAACAAACCAAGCGATGGGGTTTTATAGTTTATGCCTGTAACTCCAGTAACTTGGGACACTGAGGCAGGGGAATCTCAAGTTCAAGGCCAGCCTTGCCAACTTACTAAGATCCTGTCTCAAGGGCTGGGATTGTGGCGCAGTGGTAGCGTGCTCGCCTAGCACATGTGAGGCACTGGGTTCGATCCTCAGCACCACATAAAAACAAAGATATTCTGTCCACCTAAAACTAAAAAATAAATAAATAAATTTTTTTTTTTAAAAAAAGATCTTGTCTCAAAATAAAATATAAGGACTCCAGATGGAGCTCAGTAGTAGAGCAACCCTGAATCTAATCCCCAATACAAAAGGAAAAAACAAACAGTAATTAACAACACATTAAAGTCAATAGTTTAGCATGAAATTCTAAATGTTTAACTTCTCAAAGGACAGAAGACTTGGTCACTGAGAGTAGGCAGCCTCTCCTAGTTTCCACATTGGAGAGATAGTGTTAAAAATTTCTACTTTGTTTTTTAAAACCTGGCTTTTCTCAAGACTAGAATCAAACATCCTATATTTTCTGGCTTAAGTGAGACTTATCACAAATTTAAGACTTTAATTCTCAGATACAAACTCTCAAAATAAAAGGATGCCTGAATAGCTCATTGTAGGGAGGAGATAGGAGAAAAGATTTTATGGACATTAGACAAGCTGGGTCAAAAAGGAAAAACAAGAAAGTGCTTTACCCTAACTTATCTATAGTTGAAGTGGTTCTGACTCCATGAGGCAGGGTAAATATAAAGGAAGATAATATGGCTGCAAGAATTACATTAGTGAACATCTCACAAATCTGTGAATTAGAAAAGAAAGCTCCCATTAATAACCACCTTCCCTAAAGCCATTTTAACCAGTGTCTAAATTTGCCTAGTACTCCATTCCTACTTCTCTTATACATTATATGATCACCCTGCCCCATTAATGTGTTCATTGTTTGTCAGCTCCCACAGAATGTAAGACCCACAGGAGAAGAGACCATATTCTTAGAAAAGTACCTGATCCATAATACTCATACCAAGAAATGGTCATAGAATGGATGAATTACATAATCTTAAAAAAAATTAAATCTGTCTTCCTAAAAACAAACAAAACCAAAACCAAAATCAAAACTCAAAGTTCATTATCTTTGTATTGTCCATAGTATAATATTAAAAGTTCTAGCCTTGTTTTCAAGGTCTGTTGGTTTTGTATTATCTATCCCAAATCTTCCACTCTTTCATTCCAAACTCTTCTGTCTAGACATTCTGTGCTTAGGCCACAGACAGCTATTTTGTTCCTTGAGCTGATTTTTTTGAACTCTTAAGACAATTTCACATCTTATCCTTTGCTCATGTTTTCTGCTTGCTTCTATCTTTATCTCTTTTTTTCCGTATCACTTTGCCAGTACCACCTCTGATGGCATGTTGTCACTGAAGTTTCCACCACTCCCTGATGAATCTACCTCCTTTGACTTCCCGTAGCATATTTCTGTGCCTGTATCATAGTATGCATTCTAATCTGGTTCTTACACTTACTGTTTTGTTTTCCTCTCTACCTAATCAGAAACTCATTGAAAACCAATATTTTTGTTTCCATTTTCCTCCTTTTTTTCTGAATTCTTATCATGGTGCCTTCCATCAGGTAAGGGCAGGGTAAACACTGATGCCGCATACCTGGCTAAAGGCTGATGTAGCTGCAGTCTACTGAACATGTTAAATCTTTAATTTTTCTCCCCATGAACCTTCAATCTGGTTTTCAAGTATTCAAAAAAAAAAAAAAAAAAAACAGTGAGTTGTACACAGTAATGTCACATGACATCTTATTCCCTCTTCTTTTGTATCCACTTTTACCTGGGTATAGTAGGATAAAGGCACCCTTCCTGAACAAGGAGCTCAGATTCTGTTGTCACAGTTTGTTTTTCCACAGTAATTTTCATAGACCATGGGTCCCATTAATAATTAACTAAGAATGCACAGCAGAATCTTTAGGGTGTAGCCCTGGGACAGGTGTAATTTTTCAGAGCTCCACTTGAATAGCACTTCTTTGTCTGAATGTCCCTATTCTCCTCCTTCAATCCTGATGAGCATATTGTCTGTCCTCTTTCAGGAACAAAGCAATCTGCTTTGTGACACAATGCTCTTGGCCCTTTGGTATTGGGGAGGACAACAGGAAACCCAAGTGTGCTGCTTCACAATCCCCACACAATGGGAAGTGGTGATAAATATGAGAATATAGGACAAGTTGGAAAATATGACCTGTAGCCCTGAAATTTTATTTTTAGAAAGTTACAGGTGAGGTGTACATTTACTTGTGTGCATGTATTTGAAAATAAAATGTTCAAGAAATTAAATTCAACTAATATCTTTGACTGGTTCTGAGACTGTGTCTAGATCTGTGGTCATAAGTGATATAGATCTACCATGCATCTATTATCCAAAAAAATTTACCAAATTCCTATCCTTATTTAACTTGAAGGTTTTAAGGTAGGAAAGCCACATATTAAATAAATATAATTAATGTTGCAAAGATATGTGACTGTTAGGAGTGCATACCCAGGGGAACCTGATCAGTTTGCAATGGGAGGGGAGGTCACCACAGAAAGCTGTCATTTAAGATGAAAATTGAGGGATAAATAGTTGTTAGATCCATGAAAGGGAACCTTAGGAGAGAAATACAGTGTATAGAAGCTCTCTGCAGACAGGGACTGATAAACCATTAGAATTTATTATGGCTAGGGTAGAAAATAAAAGGGCTAACACAGGGGGCAAGGCTAGGACATGGGAGCTGTTCTAGAATGGATTTGGTCTACATCCTCAAGGAGACAGGAGGCCTTCGGAAGGTGCTTAGGGGAATAACAAGAGTAGATTTGCATTATTAAAGCTCAATCACTATAACAAGGCAAAAAGATCGAACTGAAAATTATGGTTTGGGTATTGAATAGGAACGTAATGGCAGGTATATGAACTGCAGTATCGGTCAAGTCTAATTGCTCTATCATGTTGTTTACTTATCTTTCCATTAATTGCAGGGAATATTGAAGAACACCTCCAGAAAAGAATATTATAATTGTTATATAACAAAAATCATGAATTAAGCTGTGGGATTTTTTTAAAGGAATTCGCACATGCCTCATTTTTACTTGTAAATCAAAATCCCACCTTACTTCTTATTTTTTAAAATAGAATTTTAAAGATTATAAAATTTAGTAAATACAAATTTCAGAGTTGGAATTATAGAACCTTCAGATTGGAAATAATTTTTCAGTTGTTCATCACCACCTGATATTTGAATCTTTTCAGACATATGCCAATCACTTAATAGTTTGTCTTGTGTTTAAATATTTGAAGTGTCCAGAAGTCTCAGTGATTTCAGAAAAAGATCTCTAGAGATGACTACTATCTCCTCAGCTACCCTTGGGGTCAAGCGGAACAAATCTGCTTCTTCTTTATAGCCCAATCCAGTTTTCCACCTGGCCCACATTTGACATGGTTTTCATTCCTTGTTTCTTCTTTGCTGTGCTCCTTAGAATGAAAACTTCATCTGTTCCCTTCAGTTTCCTTGATTTTTCCAGGCTTGACTTTTAATGCTCACAATATAAGCAATTAACAAGATTTGAAAGGTCAATGGAAAACAGATTTTAAAGAGCATCCTCTAAATACCATCACCCCTTGGGAATGCACAAGGTCATCTCTATAGACACTCTGACCCCAGTTGATTATTAGGAAGTTTAGGTGAGTAAACAGCATTAATCAAACTGACAGAAAAAAAAATTCTGAACTTGGATATAGCTTTTATTAAAAATTATTTTAGTATAAGAGGTTATGCTTTTGAAAATTTGAAAAGATGAAAGTACAGGTTCATGTTTCTGTTTGGTCAGGAGATGGAGTGATAACCGAGGGGATTCTTAGCACTTTCCAAGCATCCCACATCTTCCTGTTCCTCTTTTAACCCTGATTTCTAAATCAATTTAAAAGATAAGAAAACAGCTCTGGGCAAATTACCTCTCAAAGGGATAACACTGATCCCAAAGATGGAATGTAGTGTAGATGCTTTCTTACAGTGTGGGATACTTAATGTGTCCCTTGGGGCTACTAGGATCAATTAAAAAGGTCCTTCCTATACCACAGCACATTGACCCTTGGGATACTTTATATTACACCTGGTATTTTCCCAGTGAAAAATGGGATTCAGTCAACACACAGTCCTTTTTTCCTTTTTTTGCATGGTATAATGAGTTAATGAGACTGACTGGGTCACAAATGGGATAGAATATTTTCATTTTATTTCCTTTTTCTCAGTGATAAAAAGATCTCATGAGAACATTGCCAACACTTTTGGTTCCTTTGGGGATTATATTGTGTCTTTCCACTGATCAAAATAGCTAATTTCAACTTCACTTTCTTTGGCATCTTTCTAATATCTCTTTAAACTACTCTAATATAGTATGTATCTGAAATCCTCAGTTCACTCATTAATTGTGATAAGTTTAATAGAAACAGCAACTTCATCTCAAAAAGTGTTTAGCATTTCACTGTTCAATATATTCTACTGCTCATGAGGGTACCAAGAAATAAGATTTTTAAAAATCATTATGAGATGAAAGATATTCATCAAATATATGATCATTCTTAAGGAGAAATAGTGGATTGATTTTTTTCTCATTTGAAAGCATTGACTTCAGATTCATTCATAATAAAATGATTTATTTATCATTGCCAAGCAGGGTAAATTGCTTTTAAAAAGTAATAATATTCCTTTACTTTGTACAAATGAATAATTATGGTGGCACCTAAAATACTAAGAATTTCTACCGCCACCCTAATCCTCCCTCTCCATTCTCCAATTGCTGTTGCCCTGAAAGTTTTAAAATCAAAGTGCTTGAATTGACTTTTCCGAGAGTTTTTTTCTGCCTTTCCCATAATTTCCTGAGGTTGCTATATATACACCTAAATGCTAATAACTGTCTTGAATAGACAGAGTAAAACAAATGAGATGGCTAAAATTCATTTTTGTCTCATAAATGTTACACCTTGTCAATTAAAACAAATACTCCTTTCCCATGCCAAGAAAACATGTTCTGTTACATTCCCAATCTGCTTCTACTGCCATCGGGTACAAGAAAAACCTCTAACAGATGGGAATCAGTAAATGGCAATTTCAACTAGAACTGACTATATGAATAACAAATGGAAGGAGTATATTGTGAGTTACCTTGGCAGGCAACATAGTTATGAGAGCTTGCAGAGATGCTGTGCCATTAACTCTGACAATAAGATTGGGACTTGGACAATCAATAAAACATATTATTTATATATATTATATATTTATACATAAATATTACATTTTATAGGTATTTTTATTATATATTTGAAAACGTATGTTTCACAATTTATATATTGATACATTAGTATGCATTTATAATTCTATAAATATAATTATATTTACATATTTATATTATTCATGTAAGTTTTTATATAAATACACACATTTGTATATTTTTACATAAATACATTTTGCATTAATATATTTTTACCTATAAATGTATAATATTTATACATAAAATGTTATCCTTTATCTCATATTGTACATAATCAAAGTTGTCGACCTTTTGTTGGCCTTGGAAATACTTTGGAATAGTGAAATAAAGAAATTAAGTGGTGCTGAGTTGAAGAATGTAAGAAAATGTTCACCAAAACCCAGAGGCTTGGACAGTTCTAATTATCTTACATTAATCTTTAACCTCATTTTTTGGGGAGTGGGTACCAGAGATTGAACACAGGGGCACTCATCCACTGAGCCACATACCCAGCCCTATTTTTTTTATTTTTATTTTGAGGAAGGGTCTCACTAAGTTACTTAAGGCCTCTCTAAATGGCTGAGGCTGGCTTTGAACTTGTGATCCTCCCAACTCAGCCTCCTCAGTCACTGGATTACAGGCATGCACCACTGCACTAGGCCCTTTAACCTCACTTTTAACAAGGTATAGACAGAAATATTCAAGCGAGTAAATATGGTGGTTACTCTATAGGAGCACCAATTGCTGCAGAACTCAGAGGGTACAGGACTTGGACTACTGCCAATGGAGAAAAGAAGGTTGGCTTCCATACCACGTATGTGAAAAAACCCAGTGGAATGAAGTCTCTGACCTCTGCCAAGCAAAACACTCAAACTCTCTCTCTTTCCACTCCTCACTCAAACCTGCTCCAAACTGCTTTGAAATTTCTCTTTAACTCCTCCCAACATTTGCATTAAAATACTGGTGGGTAGAGGAGTAGATTTTAGGAAGAAAGGTCCTGGGTGTGACCTGGGATGGAAGGGGAGGAGGAGAAGTTCCACACACAGGTGGACATCCCCTTGCTTGGGGTTTCCCCATTCACCAATGCTTATTACATAGCGAAGACTTGGGATTTAGGAACAAAACAAGCTTTATCTTACTACATGAACTGGTCCCGGCCTCAGTTCTTTCTTACCTTTTCAATTAGAAATAAAGATTTGGGAGAAAGGAACAAAGCAAGATTGAAGGATAGGAGCTGTGGGGACCCTAGGTAGGCGGCTGTTGCCTTCCGGTAGTCTGCAACCCATGCCGAGATGTATCCTTTTCCCTTCTTTTCATCTTGTCTCTGACAGGGTCCTGGACCATCAGAACAGCTCAAAATGTTCTCTCACCTAGGACTTCTTGTTTGTTTTTAGAAATATGACAACTAACTACTAAAATGTAAGACTATATATTCAAATTACAAGTGTTTTCATCGATCTTTAAAACCAGTTTTGGATATTCCTCTGAAGCAACAGAATACAATTTAGAATGAAAATTTCCTCATGTGAGATTTAAAATATCATTATAGCTGCCAAGGATTTTGAAATTAGGTTTTATACTGATTGCTCTTCAATCGTTCAATCAAGAGAAACTAAACTGGAAAATATACTGAGTTTTCTTACCCTCAAATTGATGAAGAACATTAGATTTTTTTTTCAATTTTGCACAACACAAGCTTTGAACAGATAATTATAATCATAGTATGTTTTTATGCAAAATCATCATAATCAACATCATCATTATCATCTATACTAAAAGATTTTTTAAAAAAATATATCACATTTTTTGTGCATATTTGGCTCATACTCAAATAATAATTGACCAGAGTCACTGACTATCACTATCATTTTCCCTTTAACAGGTCTTCCTTCATCCTCTTCACTGTCCTGGGTGCTGTTTCATGACTCCCTCTATGGCCTCTCTGTGTCTCTTACCATCTCTCAGTGTCCTTTACTGTGTCTTGCTCTGAAACTAAACAGAAAATACTAAATTGACATAGATTTCTTTGTGTATCTAAATAAATATGCAATCTGTTCAACTGCAGTGTATGTCTGGACCATGTGAACACTTTTAGGAACCTCCTCATATTCATATGGTACATAGCTACCACCACACCTGGGAATGATCTGCTACACTGCAAATGCAATGATCTTCATTTAGCATCCTCCCTCATGTATGGTAAACGCACACATGCTCACACACCTTGCAAACACATTTAATTCTATACTAAAAGAGAATTTGTAACGAGTAAAAATATACACACATAAAGATTGCATGTGCTGATTACATGTGGACACATGAACTTTAATAAATCAATTCTCAGTTTTTAAGTGACCTGGCAGTATTGCTCAGGATCAGTGATGTGACAGAGATTCTTCCTTGTTTTTGAAACTCTATGAAGAGAACTCTGCTCTTTTCTGCTCTGTTCTAGTTTTTATGCTTTCAAAGAATGCTTTGCTTATTGTCCTCTGGCACTCATACATAACTCTCATTTGTCTATAAATGTTCTTTCCCCATTTTTCTCAATTTAACCAGGAGCAAGAATTATCCTATAATCTTAATCTAGAAAACAAATACCTAGCTACCATATTTTTTTCTCTCATTACACCAACATTATTTTCTTTTATGCCTTTCAAAACCAAAGAAAATTAGCTATCAGATTGTGTTGTATTTTCTTAGTTCTCTGTTTCTTTCTTGTTGTTTTTATTTATTTATTTATTTTCCTTGTGTGTTTACTCCTTAAGACCAGTTGTTCCTAAACTTTAAACACAAAGGAGTATGATTGACAGTATATTTCAAACTGCATTGCTCTTTCTCCATATTTTTGATCATCACTTGCCTTGTATCTGGTCATTAACCATTTCAAACTTTGTCTACAGAGTTCTTCTTAACTAGAATTGTTTTGAGCCATTTTTTTCACCAACCAAATTTGTTGTCTATCTCTATAATATTTGCTAAAGATAGAAACCACTTATTGTTCTGTAATATCACATGATTGATTGTAATTATGATCCAATAATTTTATAACAAATATTTAAGCAAATATATAAATGCTATGTGTATGATACATGTATATATTTCTTTTACTAGAGGATACATACTTTTAAAATTTAACCACTATTTAGAGGTTGGTGGATACTTTTAATCCTTGATATCTCACTGCAGAGATGGCCACTTGGTTTATCTATATCTGCAAATTTTACGCAGAAGAAACTGTGACTAAGAAAGCAATATAATGAGCACTGGAATTTAATCCTAATAGTGTTATTTATACTCACTGTTTATATATTCTAAGAAAATTGGCACAATAGAAATATCAGCTGACACAAAAGCACCACATACGCTAGGCTTTGGGCATAGTTACTTAACAAAACAAAACAACAGCAAGACTCTTGAAGAATAATGTAATATTCTACAATTTTATGGGAATATCATGCATTTCTTATGTTTATGTGTATTTAGCTAGTGTTTTAGTCAGCTTTTTTGTCACTGTGACCAAAGGACCTGACAAGATAAGGAAAGAGAAGGGTAAATTTATTTGGAACTCACAGTTTCAGAGGTCTTAGTCCATGGACAGCTGGCTCCATTGCTCTGAGTCCAAGATGAGGCAGCACATCATGGTGGGAGGGGCTTGGCAGAGGAAAGTAGCTCAGCAAATTGCACCAGAAAGCAGAAAGAGAACGAGAGAGAGACAGAGAGACAGAGCCCCCCTCACCATGAACAAAATATAAACTCCAAAGTCACACCTTCAGTGAACCAACTCCTCCAGCCACATCCTACCTGCCTTCAATTACCACCCAGTTAATCTCTATCAGCAGATTAAAGAATTGATTTTGTTGAAGCTCTCATAACACAATCATTTCATCTCTGAACTTTCTTGCATTGCCACAAACATGAGCCTTTAGGGAGCTTTTAGAGGACACTTCATGTCTAAACCATAACTATCAGGGAAACAACTGATTCTAAGTATTTTAAATTGATTGAATTGGAAAACTGTTTGTAAAAGGAAAAGGAAAAAAAAGAGCAAAGTAAGAACAAAGAAGAGATGAGGTCCCCTGAGATCCCCCAGAGATTGGTAACTACAGAATTCTAATTAGGGACTAAAGGATGCCACTACTGTTTCTTGGGCCAAAGAATCAGTAGGAAAATGGTGTAACCCTAAATCTACATAGCTGTGCTGCTAAGGATGCTGGAGTTTCTCCTACAACCACTGCTGCAGTTAGCACTGGCACTTGTACTTTTCAAGAAGCCATCACACTCTTGCTGATGAGGCAGGAAGCCAGGAGCCCATTCTCCTGATACTGTAGGCGTCAGGGCCCAGGAGTACTTGTGCTAATGAAGCTACTGGAACATACACTGCTGCTAATGTTATTGGAACTATGCAACTTGAGCAGCAATCTAGACACAGATACACTTGTCACTCTGGTTACTATTACCAGATGTACTTCAAGGAAAAAAATAACAAAAACGTAAAGATATTTGTTTGTCCTTCTTTTCGCCTTTCAATCTCATGCCAGTGACTCCCAGTGTCAGAAGCTTACTTGAGATGAAACAAAAAAAATTGGAAGCAGGTAGTTTGCAGATATTCAGCCCGCTGTGATATAATAAAGAGCACAGAAGGGAAGGAATGAGGCTGAGCAAGCAATTGACCCAGTGCTATATACAGAAAGTTCTATAAGTAGAAAACTCTGTAAGAAGCTGATTGGGTACTTTTTCCACTCCATAAAGATTTCTACTCAGATCAACTGCTAATGCTTTTTCTGCTTTTGTGGTCAACATCTCTCTATCTCTACACCATTCTCAACCTTTGAATTCCTACATGCTATCTGGACTTACACTACTAATGACAAACTATGGAAACCACTGCAAAGTACATGTGTAATTCAAAGGTTCCATGCTGTTTTCCTTTACTGTAGTGTCAAGGAAGTGTGTGGATCATCAAAGTGACTACAGTTTTATCTTTATCTCATTGCTTTCCTCATAAGATGTTCTCCTATCACAGTAAGAAAATAAGAATTAGAAATCAGGAACTGGCTCCAATATTAGATTTGCTAATAATTAATAATATGGACTTGGAAAAATCTTTGCCTTTGAGCATCAGTTTCTTCACATGTAAAATCAAGGGGTTGAATGCAATATTGAAATCTTTGTCTTACTCAGTTTCATAAGGGTTTGCCAAATTCAGTTGGTTAAAATAGCTGATTCTTGTCTTATTTTGAAAACTTTTTGTAGCTAAGTCTATTGCATCTAAAAGAAAGATTGAATCCTATACCAGGAATAAAAATTATATACTTATAATATGATCAAGTATATACATAGAATCTAGAATATAGGGCAAAATATCCTTTACTGATTTTCTTTAAGTTAACTACTGGACTGACCATAGACTGGACTCCTACATTCCTGCTTCCTTAATTCATAGTTCCTCAGCCTTTTTGGCCTTCACTCTCATTATGGTGTCTCACAATTTTCTTTCTTCATCCATCTAAGCAAGTTTGTCATTCAGTTTCATTTGGGTTTTTCCATGGTGTGCCTGGAAGACAGTTTTAGAACTTCATGTCATGAGTACAAAAGAAGAATGCGACAGTCATTGGCCTTTCTTTTTAAAGTTTATAGCAACCCATCTACCAAGTCAAGAAACTTTCTCTTGTTAATTTGGACCATAATTTACAGCATAATCTCAGGGCATCATCATCTCTCTAGATTTTTCCTCATATTCTCAAACACTTCATTTATTAACTTAAATTTCTGTGACTTAGGACACAAAGAAATAGATTATGAAGAAAACGGAAGAGGTGGCATAAGAAAATTCTCACCAATCTCCCTGCAGAATTTAAATATGGTTGACTATATCACAAATTGTAAAAGTAAGAATAATAGAGTTCTCAAAGAGGAAAAAAGACCTAGACCAAAAAGAATTAGACCAAAAACCCTGCACTTACTAGAAGAAAATGTAGGTCTAACACTCCAATATGTCAGCTTAGGAACTGACTTCCTCAACAAGACTCCTAAAATGCAAGAAGTAAAATTTAAAAATCAATAAATGGAATGACATCAAACTAAAAAGCTTCCTAACAGCAAAGGAAACAATCAAGTGTGAAGAGAGCCTACAAAATGGGAGAAAATCTTTGCCACCTACATCTCAGATAGGGCATTAATTTCTAGGATATACAAAGAACTTGAAACACAATACCAAAAAAGCAAGTAACCCAATCAATAAATGGACAAAGGAACTGAACAGACACTTTTCAAAAGAAGAAATATGAATGATCAACAAATATATGGAAAAAAGTTCATCATCTCTAGCAATTAGAGAAATGCAAATTAAAACTACACTGAGATTTCACCTTATTCCAGTCAGAATGGCAATTATCAAGAATACAAGTAACAATAAATGCTGGTGAGGATATAGGGAAAAAGGTACACTCATACATTCCTGGTAGGACTTCAAATTGGTCCACCCTGGAAGGCAGTATAGAGATACCTCAAAAAACCAGAATTGGAACCACCATTTGATCCAGCTATCCTACTCCTAGATATATATTCAAAAGATTTAAAATTAGCAAACTATAATGATACAGCCACATCAATATTTATAGTAGCTCAATTCACAATAGCTAAATTATGGAACCAACCTAGGTACCCTTCAACAGATGATAAATAAAATGTTGTAAATGGAGTATTATGCAGCCACTAAGAAGAATGACTTTATGACATTTGCCAGTATATGGATAGATCTGAAGACAATAATGCTAAGTGAAAATACCAATCCCCCAAATTCAAAGGTCAAGTGCTTTCTGTGATATGTGGAAGCTAACCCATAATAATGTGGGACAAGGAATAGAAGTTCAGTGGATTAGAAAAAGGGGAATGAAGGGAAGGGAAGAGGAATAGGAAGAGGAATAGGAAAGATAGTATAATGAATCTGGTGTAACTTTCCTATGTACGTATATGAACACAACACAGTGAATCCTATCATCACGTACATCCACAAGAATGAGGTCCTAATCAGAATAAGATATATTCCATGATTATATAATCATATCAAAATGGATTCTACTGTCATGTACAACTAAAAAGAACCAATAAAACATTTTTTTTTTATCTCACTTAATTTTATTTTTAAGTATGCACAGAAATCCCCAAATGAGGATGAGAAAAAGATGTACTTGGCACATTGGCACAGATTTCTCATTGGAATTCATATATGCTTAAAATTTCTTTTTACATCTTAGCACGTGGTTCTTGAGGTGACTTTCAGCTCTCAAAATACCAGATTTAGGCCAATAAAACATTTTTTAAAAGAATAATAGAGTTCTAAAATTAAAGAAATCCTAATGTGAGGATGAAGGGGAAAAAAAACCCACCAAAACCAATTTAGTTTCCTTAACTTTTTAGCCTATAGCCATACATTTCTGCATATGTGGTTTATTATATCCTTTTTTCTCTTGACAGCAAGGAATATTGCAATAAATATATTAATCAAGGGAGCTGATGAAGTGAAATTAAGACCAATAGAAAAGAATATCAATATTTATTGGTAACACTTATATATCAGAATTGTATATTGAAAAAAGTCTTTAAACTCATTTCCATATTCTATTTGAATAGGAATGGCATATATGCCAGAGAGCACAACACATTTCCAGAATTTGCTCAGGATTTGTAACATCTGCTTTTTTGTTGTTGTTTGGAATCTGTATGTTGATCACTGCAAAAATTAACACTTCTAAAAAAATGGTTTATATTAAGGAACATAATTAAATAAACACTACTTTTTTCAAGTGTTGAAAGGACTTGAGGGATTTTTAGCAAAAAATAGAAGGAAGGAAAATTATAATAAACAAACAGCAATATGTTCATTTCATATACTTTGAGGTCCACCTGTTTAAATGTTTTTAAAGCTATCAAATGCATCTGTTACTTTTTCCTTTTGTAATAAACAAATTATATGAGAAAATAAGTATGTGTAATTATCTAAGGCCAATTTAGATGAGCTTTCAGATAGATAATTACAAGGATTTAAAAGCTATTTAAGGTTCAATAAACCAGTTCCTGTTTGGGTGTTTGGAAGAAGTGGGATTAGCCATGTAATATCAAGTACTTCATTTCTCTGTGTACTTCATTTTTGCCATCTATAAAAATAGAACTTTGTTATTTACCTTTTGAGTCTTGTGAAGATTTCCTAAGTCCACATAAAAGAAGCACGAGACATATATATAGTCCATCCTCAGTTAATAACAGAATTGTCATTAGAGAGGAAAGAATGGGGGGGGGCGCTATTATTCTTTCTACCTTCATTTACATGCATTTCTTTTCATACATGTGATCGTGTGGCATGTGAACAGGTAGTAGTATCTCTCACCAGTATGCTCAAAAAACATTTAAAATTTGGAGTGGAAACTAAACTAAAAAAAAAAAAAATATGCCATTTAAAAAAAAATAACATGCCATTTAGCACTAATATTCTATGAATCCTTTAGGCTGTATCCTATACACTGATATATCTTATATTTTATACCAAGGATTGAACCCAGTGTTGCTTAACCAGTGAGCCACATCCCCAGCTCTTTTTTATATTTTATTAAAGACAGGGTCTTGCTGAGTTGCTTTAGGACCTCAATACTTTACTAAGGCTGACTTTGAACTTGTAATTCTCCTACCTCAGCCTCCCCAGCCACTGGGATTACAGTTGTGTGCCCCGGCGCCTGGATTACACTGTTATTTTTGCTTTATTTCTATTGAATTATTCTCTGCCAAAGTCAAACATCCAAAGATGTTCCAAAGTCAGGAACCCATATTTGTGTGGAGTTTTGCCTGTCTGTTGTTTGAGGTATAGTGCAAAACTTCTGAATGACACACATCAGCATTAATAAACTTGACCTTGATAGGCATGGTTTTATTCATGTGAGCAACTTGCTATTTAATCACTGCCCAATGCACATATGTGACTCTACGCTGTGGGCAGCTTCTATCCTTGACACAAGACATCTCTGAACATTCCACAACATTTCACTGTATCCCTTCTCCTGAGAAAGAAAATCTACTCAAGTAAATCTGCTTAGTGAAAAATGGGTCTTTTACTGAACGTGTCTTGAAGAAACGGGGGTATATCACAAACAGCCCAGCAATAAGCTTCTCTTCAAATATTGAGAATATTGTATCCATTAGCTATTATGCTAGTCTTGGTGCTCTGAGAAATAGGTACTAGCACAAGTTTAAACGTGCAAGGATTTTATTAAGAAAATAACATTAATGATTTCTCTGTGATTGGAGCCTTCCAACTCCTCTCTTCTAGTTCTTCATACAATATGTAACAGGTTGTTGCAAACTATAGTACCTGTGATCCAACCTCCCTTTCTCCCCATCCCTGTATGATTCCTACCTGCTAGTAATTGCTATTCCACTCTCTTTTGCTATGATATGCAGTTTTTTCTTTTGACTTATGAGAACATAAGGTATTTGTCTTTCTGCACTGCCTTATTTCACTTAATGTCCCCTGGTTTCATCCATTTTGTCATAAATGACATGATAAGGAAATGGAAATGGTAATTACCTTGACTTGATCATTATACATTGTATACATGTATCAAATTATCATACTGCATCCCATAAATAGTTTTTTGTCAGTTAAAAATGAATTTTCAACATAAAATAAAGAACAATAAAAAATACAATTCTTCCACTTCCAACACAACAAGAAAGGGGGAAAAAAGCCCTGTAAGATAAAATTGTGAAGTCTGGAGAAGGCTGGGAAAAGCATTTCAGACTACTTTCCCATCTAAGGAAGTTTCAGCAGGGCCACTATGGAGTCCTTGAGTCAATCTGAGCCATCAGAGGAGCCCAAACCCCCAAGAACAGACTGCCTCAGTATCTGTGCTTCCCTCAATCACAGTCTGGACAGCAGCCCATGGGAATAGTGGCCACAGCACAATGCAAGACGCATTTTAGAGCTCAACAGTCAGGCACAGTATTCCTCTCTGGAGGTGTGTATACGTGAGGTGTATTTTCTTGGCCAACAAAAGTGTCTCCTCACCGTCTCTCTGTTCTGGATTCTACCAGAGAGTCCATCCACTTCTCCAAGGAACCTCTTTTGATCTGGTCTTTCAAATTTCATTCATTGAAGACTTCATCTCCAAAGCTTTTCTACACTTCTTTCCTCCTTTTGTCTCTTCTACAGGGTTATTCAAATTTACATCAGTATTTTCAGGTGTATTAAAAGCCATGATTTTGTTCACACTCAGGAAATTAAATATCCACTAGTTACCAGGACTAGCTATCCAGAAAGGACAGTGAGTAGGAAGATAACACTGAACATTTCACATTCCTGCAGTTCACACCAGAGCTGTGCTGTGATATACCTGCTATGTTCCATTCATTATCCAGCACTCCATCATCTGGCTCTGTCTCCACCAATGTACTAAACTTGTATCATAAAGCCATCGATGTCTTTTTAATTGCCAAATCTGTTGAACACTTCATAGTCATTATTCATAACTTTCATACACATTGAACATTACTGATTATTTTCTAAAATTCTATTTTTCTTGGATGACTATGATACAATACTCTGAATATTCTCTTCATGTCTTTTCACAATTTATTTCTACTTTTTCTTTCTTTATTTTAATTTTCAAATATTACTGTTCCCAGGTCTTTTTATTTAGCCTTATTCCCTTTACAGTCTACATTCTTTCCCTAGAAAATTTATTCTGTGCTGTATAATAGTAATTTTTATGTATTCATGCAATATTGTATTTACCAAACTTAGCATTTCACACTGTACTATGTTATGTTCTGAGGATAAAATTATGAAAAAAAAATCTCTGGCTTTAAGAAATTAATTTTTTAATGGGAAAAACACAAAATAAATGGGCAATTACAAGTCAAAGACATACTGTTATAATAGGAGGGTATATGTGGCTTAGGGTATGCGTAGGATGGAACCTGACAGATTTGGAAAATTGGAGACTTATAGGAAGAAATTCATCAATGTGTGATAATCACATAAAGAGGGGCAGCAAGACATTATAAATTAAGAAAGCATCACATTTGAGAAGTTATAATTCAGTTACATAGTTCACTGTAATGAAGGGGAAAAGGAAAAGTTAAATCATAAAAATGTGAAAAATAAAGCTATTAGTGCAACAAAGGCCTTGTGTGTTCTATTTCCGCCTTGGTTCTTTGGCTGGCAGCAGGGAAGATCCATTTGAAGGTTTGAAGAAAGAGCATGACTTAGTTTTTAAAATTTTTTGGAAGTTCACTCTACACAAAGGATACACTAAAAATAGATTATACTTAGGTGCATAAGATATATAGGAAGTACTTAGTGTAGTTAATCAAATATTATTTAAGGCTACTATATTCCATGCACTTAAAATATTAAGTGATAGAGGTGTGCTTTAGAGCAATGTGTACAGTATGATACAATACTGTTAAATCAAAAATAATAATAATAATAAAGGACTTTAGAGGTGTGTATGTCTATGTTTATATGTATAGTTTTGTTATTATCTGAACTACTGTAACTCAGTTACATAAACTGGAACTTCTTTACTCTTCTATTTCCCTTTTTCCTTATATCCAGTGATCTAATCGGTTCCAATTTCAAACTCCTTGCATAAACTCACTTTTCCCACCGCCAGTGTCACCATTTCAATACACATCACCATCATCTTCTCTTGCTTAACTTCTGGCGTTGACTTCTTAAATTGATCCCAGCTTTCTATTCCTCATTCCCTATGAGCTACTCTCCTTCCCTATGCTAGACAGAGTAAACTTTGTTTAAGGTAAGTCAGATTTTATCATTCTGCACCCATATCCTACAATGATGTCTCGTCTCATATTAAGAATAAAACAAGTGTTAAGCTTTCTGGGTTCTTTATATATCTTGGAGATGAGTGCTCTATCGGATGTGTGCGTGGCAAAGATTTGTTCCCAGAATGTCGGCTCTCTGTTCACTTCATTGATTATTTCTTTTGCTGAGAAGAAGCTTTTTAGTTTGAATCCATCTCATTTCTTGATTCTTGATTTTACTTCTTGTGCTATAGGAGTCTTGTTAAGGAAGTATGGTCCTAATCCGACATGATGAAGATTTGAGCCTATTTTTTCTTCTATTAGGCATTGGGTCTCTGGTCTGATTCCCAGGTCCTTGATCCACTTTGAGTTGAATTTTGTGTGAGAAAATTGAGAGATAAGGGTGAGAGATAGGGGTTTAGTTTCATTTTGCTGCATATGGAGTTCCAGTTTTCCGAGCACCATTTGTTGAAGAGGCTATCTTTTCTCCAGTGTATGTGTTTGGCTCCTTTATCTAGTATAAGGTAACTCTGTGTAACTGGGTTCGTCTCTGTCTTCTATTCTATACCAATGGTCTACATGTCTATTTTGGTGCCAGTACCATGCTGTTTTTGTTACTATAGCTTTGTAGTATAATGTGAGGTCTGGTATTGTGATGCCTCCTGCTTTACTCTTCTTGCTAAGGATTGCTTTGGCTATTCTGGGTCTCTTATTCTTCCAAATGAATTTCATGATTGTCTTTTCTATTTCTATAAGGAATGACATTGAGATTCTAATTGGGATTGCATTGAATCTATGTAGTGCTTTGGGGAGTATGGCCATTTTGACAATATTGCTTCTGCCTATCCAGGAGCAGGGGAGATTATTCCATCTTCTAAGGTTCCATGACCCACAAGGCCTCCTGTAATCTAACTCTACATATTTCTATAATCTTATCTCATGCTACTCTGCTCCACCCTCCCCACCTAACCCCATTAGCTTAATCACACTGGATTCCTGCAGTTTCCAGAGTACACTTTTTAACCAGACCTGGTCGCACATGCCTGTGATCTCAATTTACTCAGGAGGCTGACACAGAAGGATTACAAGTTCCAAGTCTGAAGTCATCCTGGGCAATTTAGGAAGGACCTGTCTCAAAATAAAATAAAAAGGACCAGGGATGTAACTTGGTAGTAGAGAGCTTGCCTAGCATGTGCAAGGCCCTGTATTCAATTTCCAGTACCACACATGTACAAATACACACACATGCACACACACAAGAAAAAAAGAAAAAGAAACAAAGAAAAAATCAAAGAAAAAAATCACTGATTTTATTGTGTCTTTCTATCTACAAAGTATATCCTGTATCCTCACTTTTCACTCCTCCATGACACCCATTTCTTGCTTGGCTATCTAATACTTCCTATCTGGGTTTCCTGCTTCTGTTTTCCCCATAGAGGAGCTAAGGTGATCCTTTGAAAATATAGACAGGATTATGTTACTCTCCTGCTGAAAATTCGTCCACAGCTTCTTGACACATTCAAAATTAAATCCAACAACCGAGTCATAATTAACCAAACTTCACATGCCTGACTGGCCTCCTCTCTGACCGCATCTTCCCTCTGCATGCCTACATTTTTCTTCTTCACCAGCCACAGTGACCTCTGCTCTATTATTCTTCAAACAAAGCAACAGGCTAAGGATCCTATTATTCCTCCAGCCAGGAATCCTCTTTCCCCAGATATCTGTAGGACTCTCACTTCTATTTTAGTTCTCGATGCACATAGTGTTTTCTTAGAGAAGGTCTCCCCAGCCACTCCCAGGGACCTACACTCTCCCCCATCATTTTTTATTCCCATGTGTTATTTTACTATTCTTTTAAACATTATCCCTATTTGACACTGGAGTCTGTATTTATTTACTATCTATATATTTTATCATAATATAAACTCTGAGGATATGGATTTTAATAGTTTTTTCAAAAATATTGTTTCTCCTTTATTTAGTACAGGACTTGATGCACAATAGACATTTAATACATGTTTGTTGAATGAAATAACTGGACACTGGAAAGCCTTAGTAACACATTTAGAATATGCACATTCATTAATTAGAATAATTAATATACAGTGGGTTGTTTTTCTTTAGGAAAATATTCAGTAGAATAAGGTAAAGAAATATCTTACCCAATATCTTAATAGTTTATCTAAATTATGTTCAGATGAAAGGAATACAGTACAATAATAAACTTTTGTAAAAAGCATTAAACAGTTTTACCGTTTAATAAAAAGTTGGAAGTAATTAAAATGTAATAACCTACTTTATATTGCTGTATAATTTTTTGACTTTATCAATGGTTTTGCTAATAATATCATTTTTGTAATATTTTTAGATGTTGATGGACCTTTTTTTTATTCATTTGTTTATATGTGGTGCTGAGAATTGAACCTCACACATGCTAGGCAAGTGCTCTACCACCGAGCCACAATTCCAGCCCTTGTTAATGATATCATTTGAATATCATTTATATATCCCCTTCTTTTCTGTTTATCATTTATTTATTTACTTATCTATTTGTACTGTGATACAGAGGATTGAAGCCAGGGGTACTCTACCAATGACTGACATACCAGGCATTTTCTTTTTTTTTTAATTTTATTTCATTTTTAAATTGCTTTTATTGGTGCATTATGGTATATACAATGGATTTATTTTAATGTAATTATGGATACATAAAATTTAATTTGCTCTATTTCAGTCCCTGGTGCTCCTCTTTCTCTCCTCTCCTTTTTTCCCTATTCCCCTTCCTCTACTCTACTGGTCTTTCATCTATTTATTTATCTATTTATTTTTAAATAGAGCTTCATAGATATACAAAAGGTGGAATCCACTGTGTTATATTTACATATGCCCATAGTGTAATTCTGTTAAATTCATTCTGTATTTCCTCCCTTTCCTATTGCTCCTCTCTCCACCTCAGTTCCTTCTTTGCCACTGGTCTTCCCTTTACATTTATGATACCTGATCCCTGCTGTCTTTTCCTCTACTTTGTTCTAGCTTCTGCATATGGGAGAAAACTTTCAACCCTTGACTTTCTAAGTCTGGCTTATTTCACTTAGCATGATGTTCTGCATTTCTATCCATTTACCATCAAATTCCATAATTCCATTCTTCTTTATGGCTCAGTAAAATGCCATTGTGTATATATACCACATTTTCCTAATGAATTCATCTATTAAGGGTGCCCGGGTTGTTCCATTACTTGGGTATTGTGAGTTACACTGCTATTAACATCAAGAATACAAACAATAACAAATTCCAGTGAGGATGTGGGGGAAAATGTAAACTCATACATTTTTTTAGAACTGCAAACTAGTCAAACCACTCTGGAAAGCAGTGTACAAATTCTGTAAAAATCAAGGGAAGGAACCACCATATGGTCTAGCTATTCTGCTCCTTGGAATTTATCCAAAAGAAGCAAAATCAGCATACTTCAGTGATACAGCCAAATCAATGTTTATTTTTTTTTTTATTTTTATTTTTTTTTGAGACAGTGTCTTGCTAAGTTGCTGAGAGTCTCAATAAGTAGCTGAGACTGGCCTTGAATTTGTGCTCCTCTGCCTCAGCCTCCTGAGTTGGGGAGATTTCAGGTGTGCAACACTATACCTGGCTTCCATATATTCTATTCTTTTCTCTTAAATCTCATAGATTAATTTCATAAATGCACCCAGATGACTGGAATTCAAAAAGATATGGATTCCAACACTTAACTGTTGTCTACAAGAAAAAGATGACTCTATATAGTTGTTTTCATAAAACAACTTGACCTTTGTGGAGTTATTCTCATAAAACAATAAACATTAGGTGATAAATTATGTTATGAAATGTCTGTGTGTGTGTGTGTGTGTTTTAAAATAGCCTATTTTAATACTGTAAGATACTATGTTTTAGGTCCATAGATTTCAGATTATTTCTCTTGAGGAAAAAAATAATCATCAAACATCTTTGACTTCATTTAGTTTTTATAAAAATATTTTGATTCACAGAATTACATTTTATGAGGTCATTCACACTATGCTAGTAGCCAAATTTAGAAAAGTTTAAACAAGTCTGTTTTTTAAAAAAAGAGTCTAACTCAATCATGCATTGATTGTGCTATAAATTCAAGTTCTTATTTTATGAGAACAGATACTGCTCCTCCTAAAAATATATGTGTAATGACCATCATTTCAAGGTGACAACAATCTACAAATTAGATTCTGTTAAAATGCTGTAAAAAGTTTACTATTATGTTTTATCGAAATAATTCAGCATATTCAAAACGTCTCTAAACAAAAAAAAATTAATAAAAATGCTTTAAAATCCATTTAATTTGTTCAAAAGCATTTCCTGAGGACTCTTTCTTCATGAAAACTGATTCTGGAACAAAGTCCAGAACCTGCCTGAGAGTACCCATGCATGGTGCTCTTAGGAGAATGAGCTCTTGCTGTGGTGTAATTAATGATACTGATTACAGAAGTAGAAATGCTCATGTTTGCAATGGATCTTTCAACAATTTGAGGTCAACACATTT